>APFE031286261.1:0-21989 GCA_000404065.3 Pinus taeda | reverse complement strand
GCGCAACTGAAGCATGAACAAGGTGTAAAATGACTCATTAGACACTGAGATGATAATGACAACCCTATGAATGATGATAGACTCAGCTGAATAGTGACATAGATTGGAATGTCGGCAACTTTGAAAAGAGTGAGAGCAAACCCTAGACCTAATGCATAGTGACCAAATTTTGCTTGAAGACTCACTGAAATGACAAAATTTGACCTTGACACTTCAAAATCACTTTGTAAGAGCATATTTGATCACTGTAGGAAGGCTAGAAAGACTGACACTAACATTGGCTCCAATGGGGATGGTAGTTGCCACTTCGTGGAGGTGCCAAGAACCGCAGAACTTTGGGAGAGCAGACAGTGCCTCCACCCATTGGGCAATGGAGTCATCATCAACACAACTCTTGACTTAATTTTCAAACTGAAACTGAACTCAAACAATCTTGAAGCAAACTCAAACAAGATGCTGCCCTTATGGTTGCTTATTTATTTACAAAGCTACCCTACTCTGCTGTACAAACAATAGATCAGGTAATACTAAAATGCCAAATTAGCCATTCAAGTAGACCTGAAAATGATGCCGCTTGAGAATGCTTCCACGAGGTCACAGATGTAGTTGCTGGTAGCCCTTCATGTAAGTAATGAGCCTGGTCACGTACAAGACAGCCTGATCTGTCAATCGAAGTGAAAAACACGTCCATATATGTTGCCATTGGATCGCGGAAGCTGGACTCTGTTGGCTGCCCCAACTCTGCAATGCATATTTCCAGCTGCACATTGTCAATGTAAACCTCTATAGCCAAGTCTATGACTTTTTGTTTTGATGGAGGAAGGATTTCCAAGAACTTTTTAGGGTCTTGGAAATCGTATGACTGAATCTGCTCGTCTAACCATTGAATCTCGTCTTCAATCCTTTCAACAATTAACTCATAGCCACTAGTTTTGAAGACCTTTAAAGATTTGAAGCATTGAAACAAGGCACTGAAAACATTTTCATCAAATTCAAGATTTGCTAACAAATGTCTTATTTCTTCTACAGCTTCACACACGACAGGGTCTGCCACATACCCTTCCATTGCATGAATGGATCAGTAAGCACTAGAGTGTCTGGATCGAATTGGAGTTGCCAGGTGAATGGTTCAGCCTGTATATGTATCTGAGTGTTGTCCACCATCAGCATCAGATCTGCACCTTGATTGCATGTACTGGGACAAGACAATCAACAAATTGAATGTTCTCCCCAGTGGAGTCGCCAATATGTTAGCGCTTGAAATTTCACCTCAGGCTGAAAAAGGCAAACGTCAAGGCAACATCAAACCTTTTAGCCTCGTAGCTAGCCCTACGGGGCAGGAGAAGGCTCTCTCCAGTCTATCTCGTAAAATCTTCAATTAGGGAGATGACCAACAAGGTAAGACTGATATTAGGCTAGTAAACTGATTAGAAAGATTTGATTTGGGGTTTTTAATTAAATAACGGGGTTTTTCTAGGCTGCATGGGCAAAATCACAGTTTGAACAGAGAAAAATAATGAACAACACAGATTATCAACTGAGGCAAGGTAGGCAAGAAATTTAACACCAAATCTAGATTTAAATGGGATGGCAAGACTGGTGAGGAGCTGACAAGGGCAAACAATAACTTTGAATCCTTGTCAAACAGAAGAAAACATTGAACATGAACAAACTTATAGGCAGAGCATGGCAGGCATGAATTCTTACGTAAACACTTCATTTGTTCAGTTAGAAATGATCATGTAGTTAAATGGAACATAACAGATTACATATGAAACAAAAGGAAAACTAATGCTAACTTTCATACCACAGGAATCTCAGAAGTCAGAGCTGTGTAATTTCATTAAACTCTCCGTCAAAAACTATACATTGAAAGCTCTGTTCTCCAGCACTCTCAGCACTCAGAAAACTTTCCCCCCTCTCTACTCACTAACTCTAACCTTTTACAAATTATGGCTTAAAATAAGCCAACATAGTCTCTCGGTTACCCTGGACTTTAGGAAACAAACCGATATTAATAATTACAAAAATAGAAATCAAATTGTTCGGATTGTCAAAGGTTAGAGTCAAATCCTTTTAAATCTGGATTTACTCTTGGTCGATGATATCCATGCTGAAAAGTGTCCATTTGTGCCCAAATGTTGCCCCAAAATCTGGAAGTGTTAGCATTATAGAGTGAAATTTGCTAGTGCCTCTGATTCATCAAAACTGAAAATCGCCAGCTGCCTGTTGATGCCTCGAAATATTCGAGTGTTGAGTTTGAGTTTTCCTTACAATTGCAATTTCAATCCTTTGAACTACTAACAAAATTCTAGGGACACACAAATACATCAACAAACTAAAAATGATAAACTAAAAATAAAACTAGATTTAGGGAAAGTTGGAAGATTTCAATTTGTTGAAGCCACTGATCTTTAATCTGATATATCTCTGCTGCTAGGTGTTCAATCGTCATCTTATAAGTTTCCTCCAAATCTGGAAAGTATATTTTCAACTTATTTCATGCCTAGATATTCTCGATTTGATCTCCAAAAATACCCAAATTGCTCATAAGAATGCTGATTTATTGCCTTGTGTTCTTCGCCTACTAAGACTGTCATGTGCTTCTACCTTCATTTCTCTAATTGACCATCGAGTGCTTTCAATGAAAAGAACAAACTCTCAAATAGACTCCTGATATAGCGTGAAAGCCATATCAATTTCTGCGCTTTGACATCTCATTAAAGATCAATGCCAGCAAACTCTGTTTCAGCAAAAAATGCCTCCAATACGAATGCAACCACCAGGTTGACAAGAAGCAACACTGTTATTACATAAAAACTCAGAACTCAAATGGTTGCCAAATGTACTAATCAGAATTATTTTCAACATCTAACGTTGATTCAATGATAACTGTTTTCAAATTTAGCAAAAGCATGAAAATAACAATGTAATCAAAAGCCTTGCTCTTCACGGTGCTGAATGGTAAAAGTTTGGACATCTCTCAAACCACAAAGGATCAACCTCTTTCTCAAACCTGAAGGAGATGGCATCACAAAGATCTGTAAATTCTAGCTTATTTATCTTGAAATCATGACTGTAGAGCTGCTTTGAAATCCTCAGCTGCCATACGTAACTTCCCTTTTCTCAAGATTTTCTTCAGCACTCTTAGACTTTTTCAAAATATTCTTAAGTTTGAAATACTCTTTCTTCAGCTCACTGTGCTCAGGATCTAAACACAACCCTTTTTTTATAGTGCCTCATGGCAACATCATAATCTGCAAGGTAGTAATAGGGTTTCCACGTAAGAGTAATGCCTCAAGATTATTTTCGTTGGCTTTAAGAATAAGTCCAGTTTTTGAAATAGCTCCTGAATTGCCTCGCTGATCAAAACCTCCTATTATTTTCAAAGCAAAGTGCTGTAGTGCTTTGAGATCTATCAAAGACACACGATGATCATCCCCGCCCCAGTGGAACTACCTTTTGAGCAATCAATGGGATCATAATTCCCATCCGAAAAACCATCCATCTTGGTAGAATCATTACCAGAACTGACAATAAAGGGTGACCAAACCTCTTAATTAATGACCAGTTGAGCTTCTATAACATCTGATGAAGACCCTGACATTTTAGCAACAGTCACTGGCGGAAAACGCTTTTCAAGGTCAAGCAACAACTGATAGCTCGTAATTGTTAACTCCAAGGATTTGTCCTCTCTAAGAATTTGGAAAACTGCCTCATACATTTTCCTTGTAGGAACTTGCGCCATTTCTGGGGTGATACAAATTGCTCGAATTGCAGCTATAAAGGATAATCTGATGTCATCTTATTCCTTAACACTAATAACATCCAGAAGTGCCATGATATTTTCCTCAGACAATTGTTGTGGTCTAGATCTGGTACCATTTAGATATCCCATTGCTTCTCGATTTCATCCAATCACCAAACTTTCCCCACAAAATTTACAACAAATATCAAGTTTCCTTGTAGCCACTTGTAAGATTGAAGCAGATTGTCGATTCTTCATTAACGCTATGATTTGCTGCCCACTGTTGGGTACAACTCCATCATACTCCACTTCAGTTCGTGTTAGAATTACAGGACTATGCAGCACAAGCTTTTTATTTTCTCGACATCTTGTTGCAGACATTAGGATGCACTGACAATGATGTGGAATATAATGAACCAGAGATTTAAAGAAGATCTCATCTAAAACCAATGTAGCAAGTGACTCCTCAAGAGATGAAGATTGAAGAATATTTGTAGAAATACATATCCCAATACAAGCTGATGTTGCAACTACAATGTCTGGAAGCCCAACCATAGCAGCCCTAAAATCTGGCAGAAGCAGAATGAACTCTTGCCTACTAACAAGCACAAAATCACCTCGGATCACATTCCTCTGATAAATGAACAACAGGGCATTCCCAGCGCTAACACAATCATTTAATTCAAGAGCTGTGACAATGAAGTTTGTTCGGGATTTCCAGTGAGACTTTCTCCAAATAGCTTTTTGCCTCTGATTGCTGATGATGTTTTGAATGGTGCTTGCGCAGGGATAGGAGCTTGGAGTCGTTGCTGCCTTTTGAAGAGCTGAAGATAAATTACATAATCTAAAACAACACATTAAATGATTTCTTCTTCAAAACCCTGTTTTGAAGAAGAATCAATCTCTGACATGAGACAGAATCTAACAAGTAGTATTCCACATATCTGTGGGTTCTATTGGAACTTGGTGATAAACTAACTTCAAATAAATCTTTACGAAGTATTTGCCCCCCTTGAGCTAATCAAGAAGGTCATCAATCTATGGAATCAGGTACCTATTTGTGACTATGATTTTGTTCACGGCTCAATAATCAATGTAGATCCTCCAAGCCCCATCCTCCTTCTGCAAGAGTACAATGGGGTTGCCACAGTGTGAGGAACATGGTCACATGTGCCCTTTTTGTAGCAGTTCCTGAATCTACTACTTGATTTCCTCATTTT
This sequence comes from Pinus taeda, assembly GCA_000404065.3. Lineage (NCBI taxonomy): Eukaryota > Viridiplantae > Streptophyta > Pinopsida > Pinales > Pinaceae > Pinus > Pinus taeda. The sequence continues at coordinate 17,021 of APFE031286261.1, read as the reverse complement.
TCATAAGAGAGCGATGATAGATTGACCCATTGGGTAGAGGTGTGCCAGGGGTTAGATCGATGGAATGTTTGGCCTAATAGTTCAAAGGTACACCTATGGGTGATAATAATATGTCTATGTACTATTCCATGACCTTATCCATTTTCCTTTGTTATGCAAAGGAGCCTTGTGTGGAGTCCATGGATGTGGTCATTGTTAGCACTCCATGATATCCTTTTAGGCTGAAAGAAAATGATCACATAGGTAACCAAAAACCTCTTTTGGTTGATAGATTAGTCTTCTTCAACCAGAGGGGGCTCCCTCACTCGTAAAACTCAAAGATAAGAAACTTCGAAGCACTAATTTTAGCAGAGACTAGATCTGAAAAGTGTTTGATTTCTTGATTGGGGGTTTATAAAGGATTATAAACAATATTGCATGTGATCATGACCTCCTTGATTCATCATGCCTATGCATTTCCCAACCAGATTCATATACAAAGGCTTGATTAGTACAACTTCGAAATGGGTAAACAGTTTGTAGTATAGTGGAATATGAAAAAAAAACACTCATCTACAATAGCAAAACAAAAGACATTTTCAATACTGCAACTTCAATGAATGATTAAGAAGAGGAAATAAATTGAGCATTCAAAGGCATACACATTCCATTTGCAACTGAAATATTTTGGTGAAGTTAAACAAGAACATATGAAATGAATTATAATATAGTTGTAACATTACACCTTTAAAGCAGACTAGGAAGAAAACATAAATAAGATTATAGATAAACTAGAGAATAACCATTTCGAAGAATTCATACCACAATACTATTTTCAATGTAACTGTAATATCTTCAGCATAAAAGCATATTCATTAATAAAGATCACATCATATGACTACAATAGCTCATAGAAATATTGAAACCAACAACAACTTGTTTCATATGTATTTACCATTTTAAATAGACCATAGACAAAACATAATAAGTGTCTAGATTCACTGCATCACTATTCCAAACAGTGGATCGATCCAAAACCAAAAATAGGAAAGTTGTTGTTTAAGTCCTTTTCCTCAAAAAGCAAAAAAAACATAAAAGTCTCTTTGGCTTTGTCTTAATACAAAAAACTAAACTTTGTTGAAGAAATCCTAACTTCGAAGAACATCATCATGAAATGAAACAAAAAAATAAGAAACCCTCACAACTAGCTTCTTCCCAATACGCGTATAAGTGTGTAGGCAGGGTTTGCACATCAAATGCGTAGTGCATTTTCCAAAACTACCTCTTAAGTGCCATCCAGTCTTAACAAGACACCACCATGCTACTATAAGCCGCTCCAAACATCAGAACTATAACATTACCCAGATCAAAAGAACATCTGAAACTTGAATTCGAAAAAAATAAATAAATCAAACTTCAGGCAAGGACCTATTACCTCCTCACAATTTTTTGCTGATGAAGACTATGTCTGAGGTAGTAAGCCAATGCCAAGTAGAAATTCAGACCAATGAATCTTCTTCTTATCAACTGCAAACTTGCCCAAAATTTTTATGAGGGAGACATGAAAAATACTGGACCTATGGTTATCTTTCTGCATCTGAACTTTTGTTGCCATCCTTTCCAAAATTTTGAATAAGAAGAAGGGTAAGCTCATAGGTTTTTTGTTTGTGAAGTGCCATATAAGTCTCAAATGATACCGGTACACCCTGATAAATCTACCCTCACATGTGAAATACCTCTAGATCACTTTCAAAAGCTCATTGTAATGGTCCTGGAGGTAAATGGTGGGGAAAGTTGCAGCAAAATTATCACTAAACTCAGGCTTACCAATCTGTTTAAAAGTTGAAATCTCAAGCTCATGACCTTTGAACCATTTTTCACCTGTTGTGGGGAAGCTTGTGGCATCTACAATGATTTTTCTGTGACAATGATTTCCACATTCCCAAACTTCACTCTACTATCATGGAGGTTCACGGTGAAGAGGCTAGTCAATCTTGTATTATGACCCACTTTTTGGACTTTCTGACAGAAAGGAATGCAACCAACATTCTTGAAAGAGACTCTAATGGCCGGGGAGGAGTTTATTAGGTTTAGGGTGTTGGGCTCAATGTGTACAATATCCCCTCCTTTTCTACTAGTAGTGGGAGCCATTAACCCTAACACCTGGCAAGTTCAACTCAAAATTTTTGAGAGGATACGTGTATAGGTTAGAGAGTGAAAGACTCGACAACTAGGACAACACAAACTTCACTAAACATCAGTATTAGACAATAATGACATAGCAAGTTTCTAATGTTCAAGGTGAGCGGGAAAGCAATTAATTTCACTTTACAATTTACCCTAACCACTCAACATTGCATGATGGCTACGTTTCTCATTAATAGAACATTACTTCAAGCTAGAAATTTGACTGTACGCGTGGTTGAAAGGTAGGGTGTGTGTATCGAAGTTTTTTAAAGAAAATGCAGCAAGAGATTTACTATGATTAATTAGAGTGTTGAACAATAAATTCACATACTAGGCAACTGACTCCTACCTCCCACAATGCTGATACGGATCCGCGTGAGTTCTAGTAGCTTCAGGGACACACTGCGCATCGGTTGCATAATGCTTTGCATAGCAACAATGCAACACAATTTCTGAAATTCTCTGCAATCTCCCTTCAATTATCTCCTACACGATGAACCAATACATTAGCCTATGATCAGAAACAATGAAAATGGCGGCCTCTTGGAGTGATTTGAAATGATTCCTAATCTCTGCTGACATAATTAAACACAATGTTTAATCGATGCTCCACCTGAAAAACAATCATATTTAAATTTGGGAGCATGACAGGATTTGGGAAAAGGGTATGATGACCAAAGTTTGTCTTTGGTGTATGTGGGTGAGGTTCACTCATCATACGAAATGATGCTTTAGTAAGGAAATTTAGGCCTAGGGTAAAAGGGACTTAGGCTTAGGATAAAAGGGGATTTAGGCCTAAAATAGGAATAAGGGATAACATGAATATTTAGGAATATGGAAAGTTTGAAAGAATAAGGGGATAAGGGAATAGGATTAGTAGGGCTAATGAAACAAATAGGGAATAGGAAATGAGGTAAATAAATGATATTAGAAGAGGGAGAAATTGTGATATTTGTGACCATGCTGCTTAGACATCATTCCTTTGACTGTGAACACATGTTTAGGTGAACATCCTAACAAACCCTCAAAACCTTGACTCAAAAATCATAATGACAACTCTGAAAAACTCAAACACCCCTTCCCATTAATGATTAAAACTTTGATGACAAAGTTCATGATGACTTTCCAGGAAGTAGCTATTCAATCTCATGGCAGTGAAAATGCTTATGAGTTTGACCTTTTCCATGACAAAAAAAATTTATTTTCGAAGATATTCAAATACTAATAAACTAATTGACTCTAAAATTTGCTCCATGGGGGATGGAAGCCTGCCTGTGAGGTGACAAGAATGACACCACAAACCATAAGCATATCCATTGGGAAACGAAAACAATGTACAAAACTGATAAAAGATTGAAACATCTGGAAAAATACTAATCAGAATGATTGAAAAATACTACATAATTGACAGAATCTTATTTGACAAACTGACTTATTTATGGTAGCAGAAAACCAAGACTTTATGGCCTTCAACCAAGGCTTCAAATCTCAACTCCTACTACCCACACTTTCATTATTCAACAATAAAGCGATATATACAATGACATGATATTGCAACTGTGAAATTATGTGAGAAAGTGCTTCAACAGCCTTCCATTTACAGGCCCTGCTCCAACTAGTTCGTCACATAAATCCTCAAGCATATAAGCATTCTTTCCCCTAAATGCAAGAATCTTATATGGTCCCTTCCACAGATTTTTGAGCTTTCCATGTTTTCCCATGCCTTTGTTCTAGGCATCTCACTTTAATACTAAATCTCCAATTTGAAAATTAGTTGCCTTTGTTCTTCTGTCATAAATCCTTTTTATTATGTCTTGTATCAGTTTTTTTTTTTAACACCTCTTCTTTGGACTGCTGAAGTTGAATCATTTAGCCAATCCTTTGTTGCATGTCATTTGGCTCTACTTCAACTTCTTGCAATAGCTTCATGACTGGGACTCCCAATGAGGAAGGAAATACTGCATCTGTTACATAGACCAATTGAAATGGAGACATACCTATCGACTTCTCAGTACTCACAAGGTCTGCCCACAGTGCATGTACCAACATTTTGTGCCAACTCTTCTTATTTTATTGCAAAATTTTCTAGATAATATTTACTAAAATTTTATTCGAGGATTCTACCAAGCCATTACCCTGAGAGTAATAGGTTGTAGAGTACTTAGAACAATTTTGTATATGTGACAGAACTCTATTATATTTTTAGATCGAAAGCAACGACATTATCTGTGATAATCTTTTGTAGAAAACCAAAACGAGACAAAATGTTACCTTCCAAAACTTGGATGATTCACATGTCCATAGCTTGTTTGGTCAGGACTTCTTCAATCCACTGGTAAGATAGTCAATTGTTGTCAATATCCACTTGTGTTGTCCAGAAGAAGTGGAATGAATTTTACCAATAAAATTGAGTCCCCATTGCTGAAATGGTGACTCAACTGCTATAGGCTTCAGGGGAAGTAGGAGCAACTTCTTTCTTCCTTCAAACATATGACATTCCAGAGAGCTAGCCACCTTTTTAAAAACATCAACAAACAAACTAGGCCAATAAAGGCCATCTCTTAGGATCTTGTTCGTTGTGGATTTCCAATACAAGTTCCCTCCACAATCTCCTTTGTGAAAATGCTCCATTATTGCTTGAGCATCATCTTCTAACAGACAATTGAGTAGCATTCAGATGGGATCCTTCTAGTATAAGAACTAATCAATAATGCAGAATTTTACTGCCTTCAACTTCAGAAAGTGAGCTTTAGTTTTAGGCCATTCTAGAAGTGCTTGTAAATGTTGCAACACATATAAAATATCAACATACCAAGGTGAGGCAACCAACCTTTCCGGAATTTGTTGGGCAATACTTGAGAGATCCTCTTCTACTAGGACAGCTAAGAAATTGATTTGGAGTGACTGCAGATTGGATTTGGCCATCATTCGAGCCAAGCCTTCCCTTTAACCAATTTTTTTGGCTTGATCTCGATGTCATATTCAAGTATAGAAGCGATCCACTTGCCCCTTCTTCCATCTAGACCACTCTGAGTCAAAATGTTTTTGACTGTAGCACTAGGCACATAAGCTACAAAATGAGAATGAAAAATATATACCCATAATCCTTTAAATCTTTAACAAGAGAAAATGCACGTCTCTCCATTATCTCATATTTAAGCGCAACATCTCTTAGCACTCTATTGAAAAATGAAATCGGCTATTGTACTCCTTTCTAATTTTTTTGCAATAGGACAACAACAATATTGTGCTCATAAGAAAAATAAAAATCTATGAATTCTTGTGTATAATCCAGATTGGCCATTGTGGGAGCACAGGACAATGCTGCCTTAACTTCATTGAAATATTTCTTATTTTCTTCACCCCATTTCACCTCGTTGTCCCGATTTAACATCTCTATAATTTTCCTCAAAATTTTGGCCAGATTACGAATGAACCTCCTCAAAAAATTGATTATGTCGAAAAAGGACTGAATCTCCTTTTTACTTTTAGGAGTGTCCATTTTTTGAATGGATGCAACTCGTTTAGGGTCTATTTTGATACCATCTTTCAAACTAATATGTCCCAAAAGCTTGCCTTCCTCTAGCCCAAACAATGATTTCTTGGGATTTAAGGATATGCCATATTTCCTACACTTCTCGAAGACTTAGCTTAAGTGTTGTAAATGATATTCATCAGGCCGTGAATAAATAGTAATATCATCAATGTATATGACAAGGAACTTATCTTTTTCCTTTGCAAAAGCTATATCCATAACTCGCTAAAATGTTGCCCCTGAATTCATTAGATCGAACGACATCTTGGCATATTTGAAAGTCCCCCAAGGTGTGGTGAAGGCAGTCTTATCTTGGTCTTCTGGGTGAACCAAAATCCGGTTATACTCGGAAAGACCATATAGCAATGAATTTATTTTTGCACCAACTACCTTTTGAAGCATATGGTCCAGTTTTGGCAGCAGATAGTTGTCCTTGCATGACACCCTATTCAAGTTTCTAAAATCTACACATAATCTGATCTCTCCTATCTTCTTTCAGACTGGTAACAAGTTAGATAACCAATCAAAAAATCTAAGAGGTACTATTATGCCAACAACAAACAACTTCCTTACCTCTTTCTCGATCAGGGGCAACAACATCGGATTTTTCCTTCACGACTTGATCTAAAATGAGGGTTTGAACATCTTGTCAAGCTTACAAGAACCTCCCATTCGAGAGCTTAAACAAATTTGATATATCTTATGTTGACAATTGCGGAATTATGCACTTGAAATAGGTGTATGTGTTTGTTTGTTTTCATCCATTTAAGTTCTTTAAGATGTTTTGTTTCAGTTGATATTAAACATATATATAAGACATATAATGCAGCAAATAAACATCACATATAACAACAAATTTAATAAGGAGTTCACCCTGATCTCGTGGGCTACGTCTTCGTGAGCTCTTGTCAACTTGACTTCTAGGCTTTGTTGGACTTGATTCTTTCAACAGGTGCACTGAGCTTCCCTAAGCTTCTTAATGGAAAAAACTCCTTCAAAATGCTTCAAATGTCTCTAAAACCTCTGCTACTATCTCCAACACATATCTGACATCAAAAAATGACTATTCATTTGCTCAAAACGAGCACTGCATCCCTGATCTAGGCCTTCCTCCACAGTTGGCTCTAGGCTGCCTAAAACTTCCCTTCAGCATATCAATCTTTAGAAGTCTCCAAATTCTTGTAAAAGCACCTTCATTGGATTCAGAAGGTTCATTACAGTCAATAACGACTATTTTTTTTGCAGACAATGGATACTGGTAGATCCTGCAATAGCCTCCAACCCCTGGTGGCCTTGAGCTCCAAAATCTCCCTGGATGAAAATCTCCTTGAAGATGGCTTCTTCAGCTTCTCTAGAATATTCCAATGGCTTCAGAAGGCCCAAATTAGTCTAGGTAGACTCTTCTTTCACTCTCTTAGGTCGAAAATTGCCTCTTCAGTGCATTTACTCAGCCTCTCTTAGGAATCCTCCACCAAAACTAGCTAACTCCAATTAAAATTGGCAATTTCTGCCAATTTTGGAGGTCCCCCAGTGAAACCGCTGGGCTAACTGATCATGACCGCCGACGGATCAGCACGCATGTGAACGGATTTTCTGTGCGGTTAACATTAAATGCTGGCGGGTTAACTAACCGTGATCGTCGGGATGACTCTGCATGTGATCGTGATCATCAGCGATGGTTATGGTCGTACTGGCGGTTGGCATAACCGTGGCATGTGAACTGTTGGGACCGCTAGCGGTCCTGACCCCCAAACCGGAAACTATTAACAAACAAATATAACCGGTGACCATAGATGTTTAAGAAACAGCATGGAGCAGAGTTGGTAACGCACTGTGCTATCTCGCTGGAGGTCACGGGTTCGATCCAATCCACCAAAATTTTACAATACCAATCCAAGGCCACGTGGCAGCCTCCGGGCTTGCTACATGTCAGCTCTTGATTGGTCAACCAAGAAGGAATATTTCAGAGAATATTCTAGGGAATATTCCTTGAAATATTCTTTTTTAAATATTTCTAAAATTAAAATATTTTGTCAATAAATTGCGGTTTACTGGACATTTTCAAAATGCAATAACTCCTCCATACCGTGTCGGTTTTTCGAACCATTCACGGCACCAGAATCAAGACAATGAGATCTATCTGGTCTTTCAGGTTCGACACACTTTCAAAGACTTTAAATTTTGAGCTATCATTGAAGTTCTGGATCAGTATCTGATCACTCCTCCCCATTGGGAATCTTTTGGACCCCAAAAGAATGATATCTTTTATGATCTAAACATTAGATGAGAGTACATCACCCTCTTCTTTCAACCTCCATACACTTGCCCTGCATGGTTAGTGCCTGTGAATAACAAAACTTGAAGGTAGGTGACACTTCCCTTCCTGGATGCGCTTATCCTCCTGTCAAGAACTGTCTTCCTTGAACTCATTAAAAATTTACAGAAGGCAGTTGAACATTGCTTCCAAGCCACTTCCATGAAAAAGTCACAAATGTAACCATGGTGACTTTTGCTGCTGCAAATCTTCTTCTGTAGACGATGTCGAAAGAAGAAAAGAACTTGATGCAATAAACTCTTGTTTCAACAAAAGAAACAACTTTCACATCATGTGAATCATCATCATGTTTTTACATATTGTTTACAAATGATCGACTAAATCACAAGTCGACAAAATCATGCCTTTCAAACATTTGACCCTTCAAGTCAAGCATGTACAAAAAGATTTTTAACGATTCTTTTACAAAGATGAAACACTTCATCATTTCTCCCCTTCACAATCTTGGAGATCAAATTAACTTTTTCCAAGTCAATATCACATTACATGCATGTTTAAAACAACGTATTCAGCCGTTCAAGTTAATCACACATACATGTTCAAAATACTAGGAAATCATCATTCCTGTGCTCATGCATATCATTCTCATGCATGCAGTTCATCCTTCAACTTTCTCTTAAGTACAATCATAAGTACAAGATCCTTGATCACATGTACATGTACTTTCAAAGCTCAAATGAATATAACTTTCACTGCAATAAAGCAAGCTCATACTAAACTTTTCCATCCTGCAACTTGCATTCCCTTAGCAAATAAATGCATTTAATCAAAAGACATGTAACTTTAATTGGATAAGAATTCTAACCACTTCTTACCAATCCATTTCAAAGGCGCTTCCTTTAACTGCACATCAATATCAACATGTGTATCATCCTAACACATATCAATGATGGAAACTTCCTTTCCATTCTTGCCATACTCTTTTTCCACTTTCTTCAACTTTCGTGGAAGCATTGTTGGATTCAGAGTCCAACACCTTTCAATAGTATGTCCTTGCTTATGGCAATAACTACAACACATGTGCATCTTCTTGACAACATGATTTGCATTGTTCAATGGAACTTTGGCTTCTTGCCTCCTTTCCTTCAAAAGTTCTATGTATGTGGCCATTCTTTTCCAACATCTAGAAACAATATGGTTAACCAAACCACAAAAAGAACATGCAATTATTTTCCAATGCTCGTGTGGAAATTTTCCATGCTTTACCTGATCAAAAGAAGTGTGATGGAAATCGGAATTATAACTTTTTCTTTCACCTTCATTACCTCCATGAGGAGGAGAATCAAATGAAGAAACAACCCCCTTTGGAACACCATCAATCCCTTCAATGGTTTTAGAGCTTTCAGAACTTTCTGGTTCAAGTGCATGCTTATGCACACCTTCTTCCTGCAAAGTATGTTTCAAACTATTGCATTCCCCAAGAATACAATCTTTACCAACTTGAGGTAGGGAACTTGAAATGAAACTCCTTCTAGGAACTGTTTTAATTGCCTTCATGGCTGCTCTGGAACTTTCTCCATAAGATTTCCCATAGCCAAGACCCAAATACTTAGGCCTTTCCTCAACCATTATTGGCTCAACAATACCCTGTGCATGTTTTCCCAATCCTTTTCCTTGATATCTCATTTTGGACATCAACTTGGACCCTATGCCTCTGGTATGTTTCTCAAAAGAACCAACATAAACATTCTTATAAGAATTTGAAGACAAACTAGAATTGTTTACCTCTTCTTCAAGCTGATACTTGGCTAAGGCTCTTTTGGCAAGACGGAGCTGTGTCTCCAACTCATGCATCCTTTCCAGATTCATGTTTGCAATATGAAGTTGGCTTTCCATTTCCTACAATTGGTCAGAAAGCAACTGCTTCTCTTCCTTCATGGAATTCAACTGCTCTCGAACTTTAGTGCTCTTTCTTTCATCCTCATACATTTCTCTCTCCATATTCATCATGATGAAAAATTCTTGCTTCAAGCCTTCATAAAAGAATCTTGTGAAGGGGAAAGATTTTGAGGACTCACTTGTGGAAGTTTTCATTATAAAAATGAACAAAGTAGCTTCACAAAATTCAGAATCTATTAACAAATTCTTGAATCAAATGACTACACCAAATGACTACACAGTCAATCTCTTATTCAAACAACCCTTTTGCAAACAAACCCCTTATGCTTTAAGGATTGCCTTGAGGTCCTTGGGGTAAGGAAAATGCCTTCAGCCCTTCTTCCTTCTTGTCCTCTCCTAGACTTAGCTAACAGTAGCTTTCACTTCACCTTTGCAAACTCAAACAATAGTCAATTTACACATGATCAAATAGTGAAATCCTTTGTACTGTTTAAACACCTTTCAAGTCAAACAAGAAAATAGATTGCTCTGTCAATCAAGCAACTTGCTCTGATACCATCTGATCTGAAATGAGGGTTTGAACATCTTGTTAAGCTTATAAGAACCTCCCACTCCGGAGCTTAAACAAATGTGATCTAGCTTATGTTGACAATTGTGGAATTATGTATTTGAAATAGGTGTATGCGATTGTTTGTTTCATCTGTTTAAGTGCTTTAAGATGATTTGTTTCAGCTGATATTAAACATATATATTATACATATAATGCACCAAATAAACATCACTTATAACAACAAAGTTAATAAGAAGTTCACCTCGATCTTGTGGGCTACGTCTCCGTGAGATCTTGTCAACTTGACTTGGCTCCTTGGAATTATGGCTTGAATTTATTTTACAAGTTCCACACTCAACTCCAGAGGTTGTTGTTTGAATCTATGGGCTTATACAAACCATATACATCCCTGTCATGGCTGTCTTCTTTGTGCAAGCAGATCTAGACTCCCTTGGACTTGACTCCTTCAGTGGGTGCACTGAGCTTCCCTGAGCTTCTTAATGGCACAAACTCCTTCATAATGCTTCAAATGTATCTGAAACATCTGCTACTATCTCTAGCACATATCTGACATCAACAAATGACTATTCATTTTCTCAAAACGAGCACTGCAACCCCGATCTAGGCCTTCCTCCACAGTTGGCTCTGGGCTGCCTGAAACTTCCCTTCAGCATCTCGGTCTTTAGAAGTCTCCAAATGCTTCTGAAAACACCTTCATTGGACTTAGAAGGTTAATTATAGTCAGGAACAACTATTTGTTTGCTGAGAATGGATACTGGTAGCTCCTGCAACAGCCTCCAACCCCTGGTGGCCCTAAGCTCCAAAATCTCCCTAGATGAAAATCTCCTTGAAGATGGCTTCTTCAGCTTCTTTGGACTATTCCAATGGCTTCAGAAGGCCTAAATTAGTCTAAGTAGACTCCTCTTTCACTCTCTTAGGTCAAAAATTGCCTCTTCAATGCATTTACTCACCCTGTCCTAGGAATCCTCCACAAAACTGGCTAACTGCAATTAAAATTGGCAATTTCCGCCAATTTTGGAGGTCTGCCAATGAAACCGGCAGTATAATTGAACATGACTGCAAGCAAATTGGCGCACATGTGAGCATATTTTCTGGGCGGTTAACGTTAAATTCTGGCGGGTTAACTAACCGTGACCGTTGGGATGACTCTGCATGTGACCGCGATCATCGGCAATGGTTAGGGTTGTGCTGGCGGTTGGTGTAACCGTTGGTGTAACCGCGGCATGTGAACTATCGGGACCATTGGTTCTCCTGACCCCCAAACCAAAAACCATTAACAAACAAATATAACTGGTGACCATAGATGGCTAAGAAACACCATGGAGCAGAGTTGTTAATGTGCTGTGCTAGCTCGCCAGAGGTCATGGGTTCGATCCACCAAAATTTTACAATACCAATCCAGGGCCACATGGCAGCCTCCGGGCTTACCATGTGTTAGCTCTTGATTGATCAACCCAGAAGGAATATTCCAATGAATATTATAGAGAATTTTGGAGAATATTCCAAAGAATATACCAAGGAATATTATTTTTTTATTTTTTTTTTATTTATTTATTAATTATTATTTTTTTTTAATATTTCCAAAATCAAAATATTGTCCATAAATTGTAGTTTAATAGACATTTTCAAAATGCGATAAGTCCTCCATACAGTGTCGATTTTTTGAACCATTTGCGGTGCCAAAATCAGGACGACGAGATATATCCGGTTGTTCAGGTTTGACACACTTTCGAACACTTTAAATTTTGAGCTATCATTGAAGTCCTGGATCAATATCTGATCACAACTTCTGCTTGAATTCTTTCTGATCTTCTTTGACTAGTATTGTGTGCTATGTACTATTTTTATCATATACCTTCAAGTCTTCATATCCATAGGCAAACACATTGGAAAATTACATCAACAAGTCCAAGTATTTTTTCTTCATTTCTAGACTCAAGGTCTTGGACAACTTTATCATTTTTGGGTGTTCTGCTGTACCTATATTACATTCTTCAACTCCTTCTCCCACATGTGCCAATTTTGGCTCTTGGCCATGTTATCACTCAGGTTGTCCCTAGGCTCCTTATAGGGATACGACCGAGGTAACCACAAACCAATCTTTGGATTGCAGGTTCTAACCCACCTGCAATCAGAGAGGGCTCTCTCTTTATGATTCAACTTTTGTTGATGATTTTAGGCTAGCTTTCTGGCTTCAAGGGAGTTTTTTTTGTGATTGGATGGAAGGTAGGATTCTTGAACATAGAGGCAAGGTAAGGTGTGATAAGTTTCGAACCATTGGGCATGGAGTCACAGATTGAGGCTTGCTATTGCGTTTTCTTGGTCACAAGGGAATTATGGAGCGGGATAGCCACACAGGATACAATTATCAATCTACTGAAATTACGGAATGAAAATCAGGGATGAAAGGCAAAGGAGAATCATTTCATCATGCTGAAAAAGAGGAGAAATGGATGAATGGGATCCAGGAGCAGTTAAGAATTCCTAAACATGCATTCATATGTGGAAAGAAAACACGCGTAACAAAGATCATTTAAGTATACATGCTCATAGCTATTTTGAGAGAAACGGTCGAAATTGCGAAATTGGACTTAAGGTGTAGTGAAACAAATCTTAAGCTATTTCTTTTTTCCTGCAATCTAGGAGCGGAACGGTGGTAAAATATAAAAGTTAACAGAGGAGAGAAACAACTTAATGGAATCATGTAGAAGCACAAGGAATTCCGTAATCATTCCTTGGCCAATTGAAAAACATCAAGTAGTTTCGCAATCCATGCTTTCAGCAATCTTTGATTATAGAAAATATGACAGTTTACAGTTGCGAGTCTCTGCTCGGGAGAAAATGCTGGGAAGGAAACTAACCAACTACTACCAACCAACCAACCCCTCACAACATTGTTCAGGGTGGTATTTATAAGCAAAATATCGGAAAGACATTCATTACAACTGACCTAAACAGGTATGCTAGAAAACTCTTCAAAAATATAAGTGTTGCTGGAATTAAATGCAAGTAAATCTTTTTGGCTGCACTAGGGGCAGCTGAATCAGAAAAGATGACAGTGTGGCCCTTGGAGGCTAGATGCGGTGCTGCTGGAATGATTGCGCTTTGGGAACTGTAGTTCTGCTCTGGTGTGAGTTAAAAGTACAATAATTATGATTTGAGGGCTTTGAGTGGCTTCACCCTCTTTCTTTGAATATGCTGGAAGGTATTAAATGTTTTCCTGCTTCGGGCCGCTGCTCAAGATTTTCACTGATACTCTTTGCCGCTACATTGATGGCTTCCGCTGTCTACTGATACTCTTTGACACGCTTGATACGTAATGATTTGATCTGATACACTTTAAACTCTGTCATTGATCTGCTGCTGTCTTTAAACCAGATCACTTTGGCACGATCAGGCGATTTTCAGGCTTTTTCAGCGCACAACGAGCTAAGGAATCAAAAGATTCCCTGAAGATTCCCCGAAACGGCCTATTTCCCGTAGCAATCGCGCATCGAAAACTGCCTCTATTTCTTGTTCTGGAGCTCCGAAGTGCGATTTATCTTCCTGCGCGAAGTTTCGGCTTTTTGGCTGCTGACGTTAGCATGACGTTGGCTGTACGGCGGATGACGTCAGCTGTGGTGGGTCCCTGGTACAGAATGACATGGTGAGGTGCTGATACTGAAGGTGATGCGATGAACTAGCTCCGATGCGATCGCGATATCGCATAGGCGGGAACGGAGGGTGTTTGAGTTGGACATTTGGCGCTTGCGACCGCCGACCGCCGATATCGCGATATCGCGTTGGGTGGTGACGGATGGGTCATAACTTGCATGGAGAGGAAACTGCGATCTTGCAATGCGATCTGGCTTTATATGGTTTAAGGAAGTCGGCAAGGGATTTGTTGTGGGTGGAAGGAGTAAGTAAGTGGGTGTCAAGGGCATTTGAGCTTTCGGAAGGGGTCCGATGACCTCAAAGGGGTTTTATACTCTGGAAGGAGTCCATTGTATCTGGAAGATGGTTTGAAGGTTGAGGGTTCTTGCTAAGTTTCAGGTAAACTGAGCAATTCCCGGGGGGTACTTACGATTATTTTTCAACCAGGGGGAGGGATAATACATAGGGGAAGATTTACTTAATATTAGTAGGCGGACGGGAAAATAGGGAGCTAAATAATAATGTTAGTGGTTAATATGGAGGTGGTAAGAAAGCGCTAAGTTCAGGAGACCTTAGGCTGTTACGAGGGGGTAGAACCATTCTTTAGAGAAAGTATGAAACAGCTTTGAGTAAAGGAGGTCTTTACTTGAGTTACTGTTATGAAAATGATGAAACTTAAGAGGTATCAAGCAGATCTTGATCTCTTTTGGGGAAGTTAGTTAATGATTGGGGAAAGCGGAGAAGGGGAGTTAGTTATACCTCTTTTGAGCTTCTCGCATAGAACTACCTACTGATTGTGTCCTAAGTGAGATGACACCTGAAAATCTGGAACTGATCAGCAATTAGGATTCAACAACCTCATAACTACCTACCCAGCCTACTTACCTAACATTTTTTCTTCTTTTGATTTGGGTGCACTTAGACTTGCAAACCCATCATTCATTTTTCTTTTGATGCTCTCCTATCTACCCTTATTTCTTCCAAGGGCCCAGATTAAGCTGTTGGGCTCCTCTGCTTCTCTACCTATCTAAGAATCTGCCAAGATTAAGCTGTTTGGACAGATTTACATTCTCTATATTCTAAAATAGGGAATTTAAACCTAGGGAGACCAAGATTAAGCTATTTGGACCTCCCTTTAACTGAAAATTGGCGATACCGGGATAACATTTTTCAAAAATTTGGAAGGCAATTGAATGAACTTGGAGTAGCCTTCTTCGCTTGGAGACTGTTAAGCAAATATGGAGCATTGCAGTATGCAAAGTACGACATATTTGGCCTATAAAAATGTCAATCATGAAATATGAATAACCTGCTGCAGTAGGAAGCTAACAGTGGCTCCACTTGGGGATGGCTTCTCCTTGTGAGAAGCCAAGAACACCAGGTCAGAATGCCTTGGACTTTAGTTGTTGCTGTTAAACTGCAAAATCGTCTTCTCCGGCTGCCTTATTTCTCCTACCTACCTACCTTAACCAGCACTTACTTTGCCGTTAGGTGAGATCAAATAACCAGTGCAGCCTCTTAAGCAACTGATAAACAAGATGAACTTGCTGACTGATGGTCTCTGAACTTAAAAGCATCATTCGGTTATGTGCCCTCATAATCAAAGTTGTGGCATATAACGGTTGCTGTTGACGTATTTGGTCTTCATTGAGAAAGCATGCTAAAGAACTTGCGTCAAGCAAAAGTTCCATGTAGTCTGCAATAGGATCAATAAAATCATCACGTGGGAGAATTTCTTCTGGGTCTTCTTGGTCAGATGGAGTGGCTGCATCCTCGGTGGTAAGCCTAGCAGCTAATCCTTCTGTCTCTGTCTTGAAAATAGAATCATACAGAATCTGTAAGTCAGCAGGTAGCAGTATTTCCTCCTGAGTTGGGGAAGGGAGACTTCGGCATGATTTTGGGTTTTCTTGGTCAGATGGAGTAGTTTCATCTTCGGTGATAAGCCTAGCAGCTAATCCTTCTGTCTTTGCCTTGAAAATAGAATCATACAGAATCTGTAAGTCAGCAGGTAGCAGTATTTCCTCCTGAGTTAGGGAAGGAAGACTTCGACATGATTCTGGGTCTTCTTGGTCAGATGGAGTAGTTGCATCTTCGGTAATAAGCCTAGCAGCTAATCCTTCTGTCTTTGCCTTGAAACCTAGATCATACTCAATCTGTAATTCAAGAGATAGCACTATTTCCCTGTGGAATGGGGGAGGAAGGTTTTGATAAAATTCTTTAGGGTCCCAGAAATTGTATGATTGTATCTGAGCTTCCAAGAGTTCAATTTCATTCATATATTTTTCAACCACTAACTCAAGAAAAAGTTTATTCGAGTGGCCTGTTGTTTTTGTTTTTAACAATACTGCTCTGAAATATTCTTCATTAAGTTCGAATTCTGATAAAATTTTTCTGAATTCATCTAAAGCTTCATCAAATGGAAGATCTTCCCAGAACTCGGTCATTCTCTCTCACTGTTAATGCTTGGGAACATGGAGTATTTGGCTGTAAAATTGGTTCGTTCCTCAGTGGAGCCTTTGATTGAAATTGAAGTGGAGTCGCCAGGTGGATGCCTAGACTTTGAAGTGCCTGATCTTTGTCCACCATCAAAGACCAGAACTAAGCGTGAGAAGCTCTGAAGAACAGGAGCACTTTCTCCAGTAAGTGGGGTTTACAAAAATGAACAAAGCACTTGAATCCCCAGTGGAGAACACAGGTACAGGTCGACCGAGGCTTTCATAAGTCGGTTTCTTCCTATGTAGAGCTGTAGACTGGTTTAATTAATTTATCTGAGGAAAGTCCCCAGTGGAGTCGCCATTATGTTATCACTCAGGTTGTCCCTAGGCTCCTTATAGGGATACGGCTGAGGTAACCACAAACCAATCTTTGGATTGCAGGTTCTAGCCCACCTGCAATCAGAGAGGGCTCTCTCTTTATGATTCAACTTTTGTTGGTGATTTTAG
>APFE031286245.1:247981-261924 GCA_000404065.3 Pinus taeda | reverse complement strand
CCTTTCCCCAATATTCCAACCACAGGCTCCCTCTCGGCAGGTACCCTAATACCCGTAGTGGTCGTGGATGCACACAGCGTCAAGGTGTTTACTGAAAAGATGTTGCAGTCCACACTACCAACTTTCCTCTACCCCCTCACCCAGCTCCCCATTCGACCCAATTTCGCTTCCGCGGCACCCTGAACAGACCTGTGATTATAGCCACCATCACCATCGTTTTCTCTGAAGAAAATGAGCAGCAGGATGCCCCATCGAGAAGTACTGGAGCACAGCAAAGGGATGCTCACAGGCTCAGGAGTGATCGTGATTGAGGCAAGCAATCAATGGATGAGGAGATGGTTACCCTGCATGGCAAGGCTCTGGGTGGCGGTCAGCATGCTACGGAAGGAAAATCTAGAGACACGTGACCACCTAGTAGCAGAATGGTTGACACGTCAAGACTGCATGCATCTGCTAGCAGCTCTGGTGGCATTCAAACTGCTCGGGGGCCACAAATCAATGTGTTGGAGGAGGAGGATGATGGGTATCAATATGCATGCCTCATCGAAGAGGAGTTCGCCCTGGACGACCTCAAGTGAAGACACATGGCAGCCAGGTGTCACCCTTATGCCAGCTAGGGTTTCCTCTACTGACTGGCTCTTTTCTGTTATGATTGTTCTGTTGAAACATCTCTGGGTTTATTACCATGTTTTGATGTTTCCTGATTTTAAGACTAATAGCCCACATGTGGGTATTTTTTTCCTTCGCGGACTAGTTTCCCCATCGATGGGGAAGTCAAGTTATTTTTTGATAGATCATGTTCAGTACTGATGAGGCTTGTGCCTCATTATAACATATTTTGTTTCATATTAATAGATTAAATTTACTTAGAAAAAAAAAAAACTAACAAGTTGTGGATGCTAATTAAGAGGATGATCAAGAGAAGGTACAACAAGAGGAAAAAGGAAGCTAGTAACAAAGTATAGCTTACTAAGAAGCTTTGTAATAGCAAGGCAAGTGGATGAGAACAACATAGGATTTGGAACCCTGGAGAAGTGAAGGCAACATCAGCTATAAGACAACAACATACAAGGGAGAATGGACAACTACAACACAAAGTTTGGGATACTAGAGGATTCGAGAATTAATCACACATGACCAGGAGGTGATGAATTTTTTCTACCTTGAGATTTTGATGTAGGAGCATTAGAGCTTCCTAAAACCATCAAACTTTTTGAAGAAAATCTCCAAAAGGGGTTCAGTATTGAAAATGAATTATAATTCCTTATTTGTACATATTCTTTGTTCTTTTAATTATTATAGAATAGTTTGAGAAAAATGTGGATAGGAAAGATTTTATCCATAAGGAAAAAGAAATTTTTCCGTGAAAAACATGAGGTATTTAGGAAACAAACTATGAGAGATTAAGGGAATAAATTAGGGAGTGATTAGGGATCTAGAAAAAGCTACTTCTCTTCTAAAGTTGTATTTAATCCTTGTAAACCTAATGGAAAACATAATGGCCAAATGAATATAGAATTAGGCCAAGAGAGGAATAAATGTTTCTCAGTAGAGTTTTATATATAGATTTGTGCAATGAAATAGAATTTCATGTAATTTTGGTCATTCCTGTTGGTGATTGTCATTTTCTATATGTGTGAATGAAGAATTCTAGTTATGTGTGTAATATGGAATTAAATGGAGTTTTAGTATCAATGTGATCCCTGAGACTAATGATATATTTGTTGATTAATCTTTCATGTGAAGAACTAATTCGGTGGGAGGATTTATGACAATTTAGAGACAGTGAACAAGGATGATAAATTTGTGCATACTATAGAGGATTTTAGACAATTCAATGAACAAAACTAAGGAGGGGATTTGAACAATCCTATAGTTTTGTTTTCCAACTAATCATTATAGAACTTGGATTTTTTGTAAAGAAATGAAGGGGAAATTGGTTATTGGATCAGAAGAGATTTTGGTCGCATTAATGGGTAATGCACAACGCATTGACAACATTAGAAGAAGAAGTTTAAGATGCAGGAAATCCAAAAATTCTTGCATTATGTCATCAATGCCATTCAAGGTACAGTTGAATTCATTTGATTATGGAGAAGTTTAAGAATTTATTTATGACAATGGGTTTCACCTTACATTAACTTGAGAGAATTTTGGGCTTGCTTTATTAGCTAAGGAAACAACTTTTTTATATTCGAGATGGGAAAGAGAGAAAGCCCTCCACCAATTTCACTTGAAGATAGAATTGCATTCTAGACAATTAGGGATAGCAGTGGGACGGCAAGAGGGATAGGGGAATGTAGATTATGAGGAGTGGCTAGCCTATGAGGAGGTGATAAGAATACATAAAAGTATAATGACGGGGTGGAAAGACATCATCAAAGATTACCTGACAATGTTCATTCATAGTGGCCAATAATAAATTTGTTTTCTTTTAATGATTACATAATTTTTAAGTCAAATCATAATAAAATATTTTAAATTTGAGTGTGTAGAGGGCCTCTGTAAATGGGAAAGATGTTGTAGAACCTAAAAAGTTAAACCAAAATATAATAAAAAACACATAGGGTTGATGTAATTGGCTTAATCAAAAAAGTAATAAAAAAAATCAATTAAATTTGACAATTTGTACAATGTAATTTTATTTGCTACTAATAAAATGAAAAAAAAAACATAATAATAATTTACATTAAATAAATTCAAATAATAATAATTCATATTAGTAACTATAATATTTTCAAAGCATATAATTAATAAACATATAAAAACTTAATAAATTTAATTAATAAACATATAATTATACATAAGAATATTTATATAGAGAGAAGAGGGTATGAATATATAGAAAAGCTATAAATTATTATTGATTTTATTATGTAAGTTAAAATAAGGTCTTAGTGCACAGCTTAATTGGTGATCAAAGTAATGTGAGTCCTCAAAAAATTGAAAGATCCTTTCAAGATCCAAAGTTCAAATCCCTCGATTGTGACAAGATACAAAAGGGAAATAAAATGATTAATATCATAACAATATATTTAAGAATTTCATATCTAAGTTTAATTAATAAGTATATAAAATTTTAATATTTACAAAAAACAAAAAAAAAACAAAAAATCCAAAATTATATATATATATATATATATATATATATATTATTATATATAATTGGAACGAACAACATTTATACTAAAACAACTTGATTCATGGTCATAGCTATTTACATGTTTTAGAGATATCTAAGATCTAGAAATTTGAGATTTAGCACAAAGGCTCAATCCAAATCCTCAAGCAAGTTCCCCATGACACAAAAAAATTAGTGTCTTTCCAAGTAAAAAAAATTCCAAAAAAAACTCAATATCCAGACACATTTACATTCCATTTTTCACTAACATTTTGATCTAGTTTGACTTCTTGTTTTTATAAATGAAAAACTTTTTCCTTTCTTCCTAATTTGAGTCCAACTTGCATTTTCAACAAATTATGATAGATCATTCTTCAGTAAGTGCATGATACTATTCTTGAGATCTTCCCCATCCACCTAATCTATCCAAGAAGATGCATTTTCAAAATTATTCCTTGTAGTTCCTGGAGGAGGTATGTTTTCCACAAAGGATTGTCATTTTTCCACTAACGTTGCATCCGAGGAATCCTTATCGACAACTAGAAGATCCATATTGACTTGTGATTTTTTAGCTTAGATTTTGTTGTTGTGGATGTGATTTCTTTGCCCACATATGTTTCCTTCTTCTCTTTTGATTATTTCTTGTCTTCAAGCTCTTCCTCTTTTTATACCATATAGTGATCACCTTGCGCTCCTTCCCACTATTTGGGCCTTCAGGGTTATTCCAGTCTTTGCTACTCTAAGAACGTTTAAAGTAGTTTTTAGTTACATGCCCCGTTTCATAGCATGCTCTACACCGAAATGATATATTATCATAGTCGAGATTCTAGACTCAAACATAGTTTGTGTAACAGCCCCGAAATAACAACACATAATTAATTAGATTAATCAAGCAATTTATAATTAACATGCAATTTATTAACTAGTTAACATTAAATTACAAAAGAAATGTGAGGAGAGACAACTTACCTGTGGAACGTTAGTTGAATTCTACTAACTGCAACAAAGTCTTGGGGACAACTCTCCACCCAACTGTAGGCTCAATTGCACAAAATCTTGCTACAACCGGCCACCTCCGAGCCCTCAATCAACGTACTACTGCCACGGTATCCTTTGTCTCACAACACTATTCTCCCAAGAGAATGGATGATGGAATCATGGAATGATGGAATACCTCTCATCTTCCTCCTCATCTATTAAATAGAGCAAACATTGGAAGGGGAACCACATGCACACACTCCATGTGTCAACATGCAACTTTACTGCTATCTTGTTTTATTCTTTTGTTTTTACTTTTTGATAGCTTTACTAATTTTTACTGCTTTCTTGTTCTATTGCTTTTGTTTTTACCTTTTGATAGTTTTACTGATTTTTTTATTATTTTCCTGTTTATTCTTATTTATATTTATTTAGAGCATGTAATTAATTTATTATTTTATTGTTATTTATTATTTATTTACTGTTACTATTTTTTATTTTATTT
This sequence comes from Pinus taeda, assembly GCA_000404065.3. Classification (NCBI taxonomy): domain Eukaryota; kingdom Viridiplantae; phylum Streptophyta; class Pinopsida; order Pinales; family Pinaceae; genus Pinus; species Pinus taeda. Next base: position 257,320 of record APFE031286245.1, on the reverse strand, counting down.
AATATTTATATTATATTATTTATTATTTTTATTATTTATTATCTATTATTAAGGGACATACATATATTTTGTTATTTATTACTTCATGTAACAGTCTCAACACCCTCTGCTGAACTAGTATAACCAGCAAGCATCAAAAGTTTGACAACAACCGGGAAATCCCAAGGAATCTCTGTCCTTTTTCCCACTTTCGGAATCAGGCATAAGCCTCCTCAGTCTGTATCCTAGTCCAAGTCTTGTCCCAAGGCTCGCACCTAACTCAAACCTCATCTGCCCCCAAGGCCCCAAGGCAGGCATCTGGTACAGTACTCAATGTCTCCGGGCATCTTGCAAGGTTGGCCCACTCCCTCCACAACTCACTAAGGCTCACAACCCCAGGCATCAAAGTCCTTACAACCCTACCAAACTTTGGCATCCCAATACAATACTAGGCACCTAGCCTTCAATATCAGGCACTTGGCCTTCTCAAGATGGTCCCATAGCCCTCAAGAGCTATACAAGACAAAGGAACCACTGGCATATGTAGTGTTGATTGAGTTTGTCCCCAACCCATATGGTGTTACATATTCTCCCTCGCAGGTATGGGCTCCTACGAGATCATCAAATAAACCAGCCCTCTCGGCCCATTTGTGATTTCCTGTCAATCACCACATCTCAACATGCAACAAATGCATTAGCTATACCATCATAGTATCATAGAAAATAATCCACATGCCAAGTCTTGCATGTCATCATGATAACATTCATCATTGTTAATCGCAACCTTATGAATAATAACAAACTGCATGCTCATGCATGTCATAAATTTGTATGCAACTATCACATGCTTCACCTCATGAAATACCATCATAAGTTATAACATTAACATATTTGCATCAAAGACATATCATGGTTTTACATAATAAATGAACCACATGTCAATAAACCTCATATTATAGCATCATAATTCCTATGCCACATTATGCATATCATATCCATCATGAGTATTCAACATTAAATACCTATCATCACGTAGTAAATGAATATGTCAATGTACCTTGACATAACATCATAATGCCTATGCATATCATAATCATCATAATTATACATCATCACTATTGTAACAACTATATAAATATGAACCACATGTGCATGATTACCCTCATAACATCATATCATGAAACATCATCAATATGAGAACCATCAAATATAGAATAATACACTATAAGCATTCTTATCATGATTCATTAGAAAAATCAATTTCATTTGCTTGTATAAACATTGAATACCAACTATGAACTAAGATTATTCAACATCCATCTAGGATATATGTTATCTCATTAGTGCTATTAGTGTCATGTTTTCATCAAGATACCAATTACTTTTAGATAATCGTTTCCTATTCTTTATATTAGGAAGTTGACTATTGACATCGTAGGTATACTCATCTAAGTACATCATTAAATTTCAAATGAACCACACCATTTTGAGCCTTAATCTCGTGTCACTTATTCTTCCTTCCCCATTAAATATTAGTGAAATTCATTGTCAAGATATTACCATTTGTATAATCATTTAAATCATCAATATCAAGTTATAATTCCATGATCACTATACATAATTTTTTTGTATCTGTTCTTGTACCCTTCTACTTAATGACATTCAAAAATTAGGTCATCAATATCTATGTTTGTTGTCATGCTTAATCCACCAAAATGTTCCAAATGGTTAGTGTGCTTGGAAATAGCTTCTTTCAACAACAATATCATAAACTTGATGTGCTACTCCATATCAAGTCTCTAAGCCACAACTTCATAAAATTCATCTTCTTTGTTAATGGTATACAACTGTTATCCTTTAATATTTTCCTAGAGACATTTTCTTAGTCTATCACTTGTCAACCTACACCAATATGAGTGTTCTAGTGTTGACCTAGGTTGTCATTGATGTCAATATGGCAATATTCTAGATACTAGAGGATGACATGAAGCCAAGGGGAAGACGAGTGATCCATGAAGAGACAGGAGCAAAACCATTTATATATGCCAACCAGATCAAAGCAAGAGAGGCATTCATATATGCAAGGAGGTCTTTGAAAGACATTGCCAAGTCAGAGGAGCCACATTGGACTAAGAGGAGCTGCAAGAGGAACCATATAGCAAGGAGGCATATCAGAGTCATCATGAGCCATCAGAAGAGCAATGGATGTGTTTAACAGTAGATAGAGGACACAGAGACCCATCAGAGCAAACAGGAGCAGACAGAGCCACCAGAGGAGCAGATGGAGACGAGAAGAGCTAACAGAGTACGAAGCACCACCATCGAAGCCATAGAGGAAGCAGACAGAGTTAGAGGAGCCAAGAGGAACACAACAAAGGAACCAAGAGGAGCCAAGCAGAGCACACAGAGTGCTTTAACACTATCCACGGCATAAACATACATATGGCGGCAAAGACCTGTATATGCATTTAACGCAAACAGAGCTATCAGAGGTGGAAGACTTAGACTCATATGCAAATACACTAACGGAGTGGAAAAGGTAGAGTTTATATTGTGTGAGAAGAATACATTATCGGAGGAGAAAACCCATATACATATGCTTTAACACAATCGGCGGGCACATATTACAAACACACTATGGGCGGAGAAGTTTATATATATATCAGCATATATGTGTATATCGGTGACATCGCTAATCAGCGGCTCAGCTATGTGCCACCACTGAAACCTCCGATTGTGATATATACAAATGGACCCAATGGACTCATCAAAAATAGTTTATATAATATCGCGTCCAGCAGGGGAATTGGTCATCGGCAATCGCATATGTTATGAATCCTTGCCACACCCAAGCGCCAATTGCGATAAGGTTGCAGACCCGACAGGTATATTAACTTCTGTTTATTGTTATATCACATCCGTCACATATCACAAGCCGTGAAGAATGTAACTATGCTGAAACCTCCGATTGCAATAAGTCTGTGGACCCGACAGGCATATAAAACATGGTTGAATACTACATCGCATCCGGTTCATTGGAGCAGTAGTGGATCGTCCATCGGCCATCGTGCATCGACCAAGGGCAACTCCTGATTGCGATTATACTACGGACCCGATATAGTATAGATGCGGGTATAAAATTTATTGAAGTCCGACTCTTTAACAAGTTTTGCCTGTTTCACTCATAAATCCTATGTAATTGTATATTTTCCGTGCGCGGGTCTTTAAGGCATAGATGCATACAATAATGCTCCTGATAGTTCAGGAGGTTGATTCATGGCAATTATGATTGCGATCAGGACATGTAAAGTTCGTTAAATAATGCCATCCATGTGTATGCCTGCTATCATGAGAAAACAAGAGCGCAATTACAGTTTTTTGAATATGTTTCCTCTGCGTATAACTTGGTCCTAGCCATTGAATCAACGTGTCCTGAGAGCACGAATAGATAGATGAAACCGAAAGATGGGAAGCTGAAGAAGCAAGCGAGCACAGAGGAAATGACAACGAGCATTGAGGAAGTCTAAGAGGAGGTGTAAGAGGAAATGAATGGACAGAGGCATGGGAATGCATAAAAGCAGCAAAAACAGAGGACTATAGTGGTTGTTAGTGTGGTGAAGAACCAGAGCGTGAGGTAGCAGAAGAAACAGAGGTGGTTAAGCATTGTATGAAGTTGCTGGTGAACGCTGGTGAATGTTGTTGCAGCTATGGAAAGTTGTTGAAATACACTGGAGGAAATAGAGGTCGTGTGAGGGTCCAACAGAACAGAAAGAGGGATGAAGGACCAACAGAACAGTAGGCAGCCGAAGGGGAGAAGCAGCCAGCAAAGAAACAGTCATGCTGAAGCATTCACTGTGACAATCAGAACATAAGCTTGAACAGAAAATTGTTCTTTATACAGAGTTTAGTGCAGCTAACAATAGACTGACTAAAGTTGTGTGAAGACATTATCAGAGAGCAAAATGGCTATTGGAGACTATGTGTGGGTAGTGTGCAGAGTTGTAAGGACTCATTCATAAGAAGACTGGTTTTCATTGATACGGTAGCTTGGAGACTACAGTGAAGCTGTAAATAGATAGAACTCAGCAGAGAAGAGTTCTGAGAGTAGAAGGATTGGAGTCCTTGGGGATGGTGCCTCAGAAGTAAGTAGGATTGGAGTCCTTGGGGTTGGTGCCTCAAAAGTAAGTAGGATTGGAGTCCTTGGGGTTGATGCCTCAGAAGTAGGAAGGATTGAAGTCCTTGGAAATTGGTGCTCCTAAGTCCAAGATTGGTGTCTTAGCGAAATAGAGTTGGTGCTCTGGAGGTTGGAGCCTCACCAAAGTCCAAGTTGGAGCTTGGCAACTGATTGTAACCATCTATATATTGTATCTATTTTACTGCACAGTTTATATTAATAAAAGCATTTTTTCTTGTTGTTCATCTTGTGTTCTGAATATATATGTTTTAACTAGCAAAACAATAGTGGGAAAAATAAATACTGATTCACCCCCCCTCTCAGTATTTCCAACATCTAGTTCATACTTTCTATCTTGGACATTTGAAATTGTATAGGTCATCACTATGACCCACTAATCATCATCAATCATCATTCACTTGTGATATCGAGAGTGTCGAGCTATTTAATTATGATAATTCCTAAATCCAAAATCTTCCATCTAGTTCTAGAAATGACTTCTTGTTGATTTATTACACCTATTTATGAAAATTTCCTTACCCACCATAAGTATCATTCTATTTTTCTTTTACATTCATCTCAACATTCCGTGTTGGTTATGACTATCATTAAGAGAAAATTGTAAGTTTATCCTTCTCCCTTCCTTTCATAGCATAACTTTCTTAGTTATGTACCGCTAACTTTAGAGATCAAACTTATAAACTTTTCCTCCTTTCTCTCTGTCCCTTCAATATTAAATGGATACTATTTTAAGGGCTATAATTATTTCTTCCAATTTGACTTCATTTGACATGTACTCCTTAGGGGAGTGTACTTCTATTCTCATAGTTGTGTAAGTAATCAAGTATGGTTCTCATCCTTGCACGTTTTCTAAATTCATGTATTACTAATGTGAAAAATACCTTAATAGTTTAAGATGTATTTCCATGAATTCATCACTTGATCGTAATTTCATGGAAACATCATCAATCTATTTCCTTTGTTCTATCTTTGTTTTAAACCCTCATAAAAATATTAAAATCCAAACTCTTACCAATTTCAAAAGTTCACAAGAATTTTAATAAGTAAGATAGTTAAATTTACATATGTATAGTTTCACTGACCATCAAAAGTAAAGTAAACCATATTTCTATTATATAAAAATACTAATTATGCTACTCTTTGTCATAAATAGGATTAAAATAAATATGTATTTTATAATTCTAATAATTTATCAATTATAAAAGCAAAATAAAAACTACATAGATATATGTGATTTGTATCTTATCCTCCCATTATTGTCATAAACTTACTTGTTGAGATATTAAACAATATATAAACTTAGCGTATAACACATCATAAATTTTATATACATTGAAAAGTCATAGTATATAAATACTCATTAAAATAATAATTATCTAATTATGAATTTAATAAAGTTTTACCTTCATTAAATTATCTCATCAATTTCAAAAATAATTAAATATATTATATATTATAATTTTTCCAAAATCACTAATTAAATATATTAGATGTTCTTAAAAGAACAAAGTTCGCTTTCATTCTTGAATATATATTATTTTTATACACTTATATTATTAAATTATATCTCTTAATACTGTAATGAAACATTTTTATGTTATATTATGATGAGTCACATACGGATATACAAGATATACTTGCATCTATCTAGAATTCAGTGCTCAAAGGGTTTCCCCTTCGAAGGAGAATAGTGACTGAGGCAGCGATATTCATAACATAGAGTCCAAGAACATAAGTGGATATTATTGTTGTTGCAGCCATTACAATAATAAAATCAACAATAGATATGAGCTTAACATATTATTTGTATAAGTTGAACTTAACTTAAGTGTAGAGGATAACAATCATTCTTTCTGACTAACAAAGATAAACCCAATTGACAATATCCTTCATAATTATCATTAAAAAGATGTGAATTAAAGAGAAAAAAAAAAAAACTTGAATCATGAACTACTCCATAGGAAACATGATCCAAGCAAGCAACACATAGATTAGCAAATGTGCACATGGGTATCTCTTCAACAGATATAGTGCAACTAGCATAGAAGAAGACATTACTTCTCATGCAAGAAATCTCTACCACTACCAACTTATTTACAAACCAATAGTGTACATTGTATACCTAAGTTCTAACTTTCAATACAAAAAAAAAATGCAATTTTCATTTGAAGGCTCATCCCGACAACCATAGTTATTATTGATATTTTAAAACTTAAGATTTCTAGTCCTCACTTCACTCAATGGTTTACAAAACATGAAACATCTCTATCTTTCACATTGTTTATCAAAAATGGAATGACGAAAAACACTGAGAACGTTTCTTTAAGACAAGCCTACGTATGCTCATTTGTCCCTTTTTCTTCCTTCACAAACCAATAAGGTCAAATTATCCTCTCATTTACCAAGATTTTCTTCCAAAACGATTCTCAGAAGCATTGCAGTAAATAGATTTCAAAACATATTTATTGTAATTAAGATGTATTCAAATATTGAATTAGGATCTGAGTATCAAAATAAACCACTCTCGTTTGTGAGGTTTGCATGTTCTAAATTCAAATCACTCAATCTTTAACCATAGAGAATCTAGCATCAATCTATCTATTCATCATATGCAGGAGAAATTCCCTTTTCTAAAGAAAAATCACCATTTCTATCGAGAGAATGAATAAAAATACTAAGTATTCAACAGTCGCAGAGAATTCATAATTAATGGAATTGGAAGGGGAGGGGATCGTGTCTATGAAAGGCAGTTTCTTATTATCTTCACCGATATACGCTAAGCTGAATAGATACAAAATCTTAGTGTAAAATTCGGTTGCTCACAAGGACCGTATGATGAGCTTTCACAATACCATAATCCTCCTTGATGTCAATATTAACTTCATAAGGTGTCACAACATCTTAATGAACAGGGTAGTGGAAAGACTACCCTAGACAAATAGGCTAGAGGAAAGACAAAGCTAGACACAAGTGTCATTTTACTTCTGGATTTACTTGGAAAGGATGCGAACTCATACCTGAAGCGTTACAAAGCTGTCAAGATGAGATGGTATGGAGAATGATGCACAGGCCTAATCAGATGCCAAAAATATTATTACGAACTACTAATAGCACATACAATCTAAAATATGTGTGTAGCGCAGTCAGTTATATTGTACATACCTAATAGAATTAACTCGGTGTGTCATGGCAGGGGCTTTACGAAATCAAAAAAAAAATGATTGACAGTTAGCCATATCAAACAACCAAAGGGAGATTCCAACAGAAACACACAATAAACAAGAAGAGACACCAGCACATGACCAAAAACTGGATCGGATGACTGGGAAGGTTATCCCTCCCCAAAACACAAAATAAAATCAGTTTATTAATAATATCGCTTGCCTGCAAGCGCATCGGTGAAGGCAACACCATATCAAACCCTAACAAAGCTTTAATGCCTACCGGTTTTTACATTCATCAATTACCTTTTTGCTTCTAAACAAAAACTTCTTTAAGAGTGAGGATTCAAGATCAAATCTAATCCCTGCCCTTTGAGACCTACTATACATAATTTTCCATCAATTTATCATTGCAGATTTCGAGACCTCGAAAAATAAATGTCCAAGATTATACTAGGACAACGCTCTCTAATCCTCTTGAAGATCAAATCCAAAGCCTGCATTAAATAAACCGCGTCTGAATACAGCAATAAACTCTCACATGTCTTTATTTTTGGATTATCCCTTCATATACCGTCATTGCATGGAAAAAAGCCTCTAGCCCCTGTATTCTGATTGAAAGTACCAAATACCCAGTTCTCCAGAAAAAAGCATTTATGAGCAATGTAAATAATAACAACATAAAGATCGAAACAAAACCAGGAAACTCTTAAACAAACCTATTATCTATAGTACATCAGCATCAACAAAATTTTAGAAAAAAAATTATGAGGAATTTCCTTAAAATTCCCATGTTCAAATCCTCAAAAAAAAAAATATATCTGCCTGTAAGGGGAGCATAAAGATCCTATCATTAATAAATCTTATAATATTAAAACCTATTCACTGCGAATGACACCTCTGTAGTGGACATTCCTGGGCATACTATAACTTCTTCCAGACTATCTTGATCATCCATACTAAGTAGTGTATAATAGCTAGTATCAATTGAGTTTTCATCAACTAACCAAAAGCGTTTTAATTTAACTGAGTTGTAATCAATTAACCTTCTACTCCAAGAGAAGCAACATTTTAACCTTCTACTCCAAGAAGAAAAAGGTGGTTTCAACTCTTCACAACATTATTTCAACCTTCACAGTAGTTCTACCTACAACCCTTTCCAATACCCTGAAATCTGTTGAACAACATCTTTCCTCATGATCAACCCCCATAGGCTGTCATGTCGGGCAGAGCACCCTGTTAGCTTCATGCCAAGAAAGTGCTATTGACATGCATATATTGAAATTGATCTTCATCATAAAAAAAATTTAAATAAATAACTAAACCAACCTTTCAAGTGATTAAGGAGGTAAAGGCCAAATTATACGTGCAACTTCTTATGATTTTGATGACACAGAAACACCCCATGTGACTGCATAACAGTTACCTTAAGGCTGCAACTTATCCTAGGAATAGCTAGGCACCATTTCCAAATAGAGAAGCAAAGATTGTATAGATTAAAAACCTGGGAAGACAAGGTCTTAGGGATTTTAGGCAAGAACAAGGTATCAAAACTCCACATTCTAGAAACCATATGAACTTTGGCATAGATTGCATATTGAATTATTTTTATTTTTTTTATTTTTTTTTAGGGTGAATTTGTAGATTTCAAAATTTGATAAATATAAGTGAATCAATACAGTTAACTTCACTTAATTCATATCTGTCAAATTTCCAAATATTTTAAATATTTAACTCCATATAAAAATTGCCAAATTAAATAGATGACTCCCATAACAAAGAGTTGTTCAGAAAGTCATTACATTCCTTCTCACATTGCTTCACAAAGCTTATTTCTTTGAAAATGGAAAAAAAATCACAATAAACAAATCAGGGTTAAAAGAGTGACATCAAATAAAACACGCCTTGAAGCAAATTCACAAAATGATTAAGAAAGGACAACCTTGGGATTAATGGTCTCGATGATGAAAGAGAAAGTAGAAGAAAATCATTGGAGACATTAAT
>APFE031286245.1:161777-214361 GCA_000404065.3 Pinus taeda | reverse complement strand
TCAACATGTTGACAGAGTGCTCAAACTATTGGAGGAGAAACAATTATATGCAAAAACCTCCAAATGTTTCTTTGGAGTACAAGAGGTGGAATATTTGGGTCATATTGTATCTCATGAAGGTGTTAAGGTAGACCCTAGTAAAACTAAATCCATTAAGGAATGAAAAATCCCCACATCCATAAAGCATCTATGAGGGATTTTCGGGTTGAAAGGGTATTATCACATGTTTGTTAAGAATTGTGGGAGAATAGTGGCACTTCTAACAACATTACTTAAGAAAGATGCATTTTCTTGGCCTCTAGAAGCAACGAATTCCTTTGAACATCTTAAAGAGGCAATGTGCCAAGCACCGGTCTTAGCTACTCCAGACTTCACAAAAACCTTTATTGTAGAATATGATTCCTTGGGAAATGGAATTGGTGTTGTCTTAATGCAAGAAGAAAGACCCATTGCTTTCGAAAGTCGTCCAATCAAAGGAAAATATTTACACAAAGTCATTTATGAGAAGGAAATGTTGGCAATACTACATGCACTTAAGAAATGGTGACCTTACCTAATGGGAAGACACGTCAAGGTAAAACAGATCATGATAGTCTTAAATACCTTTTAGAACTAAGATTATCTTCAGAAGAGCAGCAAAAATGGGTCACAAATATGTTGGATTGTGACTTTTAAATCATATACAAAAAATGGAAGAAAAATGTTGTTGCGGATGCACTCTCAAGAGAGAATGAGGATGTGGAAGCATTGCTTTGTGCCATTTCTATTATCCAACCAAATTGGATAAATGAAGCAAGGGATGAATAGAAGAATGTCGAAGAAGTGTGAGCACTCAGTCAAAAGTTGCAACAAGATCCTAGGACATCTTATACATTTAGCTATAAAAATGATTCCTTATGGTACAAATATCGCTTATACCTCTACAAGAATTCCCAACTCAAACAAAATATTCTTCTAGAATTGCACACATCTCCCTTAGGAGGGCATTCAGGATTTTTAAAAACTTACCACAGGGTTAAGAAGGAATTTTTTGGGATGGACTTAAATCTGATATTCAAAAGTGTGTGGTGGAATGTTTGGTTTGCCAACAAAATAAAGTTGAGACACTTAAGACCCCAGGTTTATTACAACCTTTATCCATTCCAAGTCAACATTGGGAGGAGGCTTCAATGGATTTTATCATAGTTTTACCAAGTCTGAAGGAAAGAGTGTCGTCATGGTGGTAGTTGATAGACTTACCATGTATGCACACTTTTGTGCATTATCTCTTCCATTTAAGCCAGTACATTTGATACTGCATTTATGGAAACAATTCAAAAGCTACATGGAAACCCAAAGATTATTGTAAGTGACAGAGAACCTATTTTCACTAGAAATTTTTGGACAGAATTATTTTCTTGTCTGGGTACTTATTTAGCTCATAGCTCATCTTATCATCCTCAATCTGATGGGAAAATTGAGATAGTGAACAAATGTTTGGAAGGATATATTTGTTTCTTTGTATCTGATCAATAGATATAATGGATCAAATGGTTACCTCTCGCTGAATGGTGTTATAACACTTCCTTCCATGTTGCAGTAAAAATGATCCCATTTAGGGTGCTTTATGGTTATCATCCACCATCCATCACATCATATTTAAGAGAAAATTCTAAGGTTCAAGCAATGGAAGATCACATCGAGCATCAACAAAATGTTCTCCAACTCTTAAAGGATAACCTCACTTTGGTGCAATATAGAATGAAACAACGGGCGGATCAACATCGCAACAAAATAAATTTTGATGTAGGTGATTGGGTATTTCTATTGATACAACCATACAAACAAATGTCCCTCAAGCAAGCTAAGAAGGATGATAAATTATCACCAAAGTATTATGGTCCATACAAGGTGTTGAAAAAGATTGGTACTATGGCATACAAATTGGAACTTCCTGCATCTTCCCAAGTGCACCCAGTTTTCCTTGTTTCATGCTTAAAGAGGTTATAGGTGACAAGCTCCCAGTTCAAACAATATTTCCAAAACTTAATGAGGAATGAAAAATCATATTGGAACCTAAAGAAGTCATAGAAACAAGAAATCAATGGCTACAAAATCTATCAATTTCAGAGTATCTCATCAAGTGGAATAACTTACCCATTGAAGATTCCACATGGGAGGATGAGAATTCTATACAAAATCTTCCAGAACTACTCAAATGTTGAGGACAACACTTTTTTTAGGGAGAGGGACATGTTAGGTCCCTATAATACTAATGTATTCCCTTATTATTATTGTCATTGTACCCCTTATTGTTATTTTTGTGCCCATGTTGTCCCCATATTATTATTATTATGCCCCATAGAAGCCCACTATTGTTATTGTTGTGCCCTTACATTATTATTTTTATGTCGGCTTTGATTATATTGTGACCCCTTAGACTCTTATATATAGAAATGAGGTCTTGTCATTTGTATCATCGAAGAATTGTTCATTTTATGTAATGTAAAGGAGGTTGTCCCCTCAAAGAGGCTACTTTTGAATTAGTTGATCTATCCCTGTCTTCTATTTTGTGAGTTGGTTGCATAACACGTTTAGTTCTGGGATGGGATCGTCGTTATTGATGCCCTCTTGGGACCAAATATTATTATCGGTGATGACCTAAATTTTTTCTCTATCATTAAGGCAAGAGTGGGGTGTTAGTTTATGTATCTCGAACAAGTGTTCTAGTCTCAGGTGGTGTTTATGAGGCTAGAGACACAATTGGGTTAATTTTCTCCTATAACCAAAAAACATTTCTAAGGTTAATTACCTTAATTAGAATTAATTAGTCAACTTATTAATTTTCCTAAGTATAATTTAGGTAAATGGTTGCATTAATATGGATTAATTGAAGAAAATCGATTTTCCTCTAGTGACTTCTAGAAAATTCATGTGATGGGGTTAAGATGATCTTAGCCATAGATTGAGATTATATCGTGGTCATTAATTGCTCAATGAGATATTATAAGAAGAAATTGATAGGCATTTGGAGAAAAAATCTGAGACACATATTTGCAATGATAGCAAGGGTGCACCTATCAATTACAGAAAATGGAGAAACATGGCAATCATCTTCTTGTGGGGAGTGTTAACCGTTCGGAACCATGTTTTTTAATTAGGGCGAAAATCTAAGCTTTGTCTTAGCCACCAAGCGAAGCGCAAGCTGATGACTGAGGAAGTTGAACCCTGGGATGTGAATGATGGGGGCCCCAAGCACCTAAGGTTAAGAAATGCGGCTCCACACTACACTATTCTGATCGTGTGGAGGACACCAGCAATGGGGTTTCAATAGGAACATTGAGGAGATAATTTCCATAGAAATTCTTCATGAAGATTCTAGTTATTCTGAGAGAAGGAAGGAGGCTAAATTATTCTGTAGAGAAGTGGCATTAGCCAGTGCAGGTTGTTGGGCAACATTTCAATTTCCAATTGTCAGAGACAATTGCACGAGGAAGTGTGAGTTGCTTTGGTGAGTTTTTGGAGGCAGACGATATTGTCAAAATAAATTTCCAGAGGCATTGCGAGTTCCAAGAGAGGTCATGCACATTTCCATTTTTATTAGTGCATGTTGTTGAAGGAGGTGCGAGTTGCACAGAGAAGGGTCAATTTTTCTAGCAAAGGATTGACTTGGCCAAATGAAGTGGAGAAGAGATATTTCCAAAGATTTTCCAATGAGAGGCAAGCACTATATGTAATTCTCAATTGTTGAAGATTTAGTAATAATATAAACCCTCATCTATTGTATTGGTTTTCCCCACACTGGGGTTTTTCCAAGGTAGTTGTCCAAAAATACTAGTGTTCATTATTCATGTGTGTGTGAGATATTTTCTCAATTCTTGTGGTTTATTTATTTCTGTGAAGTTGCAATAGTGTTTTATTCAGTATTTGCTGCAAAGAAATTGCTAAAGAAAAATCATCAAAATTGAGAGGGGAATAATAATCAACGATTGCAATAGTGTTAAAATTTCACATGGTATTAGAGTAGATTTGAGGGTAGAAGACGAATTTGTGCAAGTACAGGAAGAGAAAAGTCGAGGGTTCAAAAACCCAGTTCATATTCTTTAGTTTATTTGGGATTCTCCTATTTCCAAGTGTTTATAAAATGGCCTCAATAGGTTTGAGTTATCAATATATATTGGATGGATCCTTAAACTTAGGCGTATGGAAAGCCAAAATTTCCTTATTGTTGGAAGAAAATGGTCTCAAGGAATGTGTGACTAGTACGATAGTGTGATAGTCATTCCAATGGATCCAACACAACTTTCAATATACCAGAAGCAAGATGCCAATACATGAAGGATAATCCTTGATAGAGTCAAGGGCCATATAGTTTTGCATATTTCTGAGTTGGATATAGCAAAGAAAATGTGGGATGCAATTTTGAAATTGTTCCAGGATGCTACCACCAAGAGGAAGTTACTTCTCAAAGAAAATATAAGGAATACAGAGATGCTTAAGGGAGAAGATATTACTAGTTACCTCACTAGACATGGATTGGTAAAGGATGAGTTAGTTGCAGTGGAAGATAAACTAGATGATGACGAGATGGTGTGTATATCCATGAATGGTTTTACAAAGAAATGGGATGTATTTGTCCAAGCAATCAATAGACGAGACACATTACCGAGTTGGGATCAATTATGGAGAAATTTCACTCAAAAGGATTTGAGGCTAAGTATTGTCAGTGGCAGCAACTGTAGGACTCAGAAGAGTGAGGAATAGCAAGTGAACATGGCCCTAGCCAGGAAAGGAAAAACGAAGAAGGGGTCCAGTAAGGGATAGAACCCAAAAGGTGAGAAGAAGAAGGACCTTTCAAAGGTAAATTGCTATGGAAGTCATGAGTTCGGACACTATGTCAGCAATTATCTACAGAGGAAGAAATATGAGAAGAAGGGAATGAAGTAGATAGTATCTTCAGCAAGTGCAGATGAACTTTCTAGTAGGATGGATCAGAAATTCACATTAATGACTTGCCTATCTAGCTCGACCTCACAAGGATTCTATTATATAGATAGTGGTGTATCATTCCACATGAAAAGAATTAGAGAGTACTTCTTCATTTGTAAGGAGGAGGACATCATATTTGATACCTAGATGGGGAACAAGTCCAAGCGCAACCCAGTTGCAAGAGGGACTGTTTGGTTTCAGAGGGGGAATGGAAAACGGATTATGATTCATGACATGTTGCATGTGCTAGGCATGTGTATGAAATTTATTTCCATGTCTTTCCTTTGGGATAAAGGGAATTATTTTCTCTTCAAAGGGGTTCATGTGATGTTGAAGCATAAGGATTGGAAATCACCTATAGCAATTGGATTCAGGAGTAGCCGGTTGTACAAGTTGTAGATGGACACTCCTAAGGCACTAGTTAACAAACACAATTTGAGAGATCAGGGAGAGCTATGGCATAGGAGGATAGGCCATATACATCATAGAGCACTTAGATTGCTTCATGATATATTGGCAAGTGTTCCATAGGTGAGTATAGAACATGACAACATTTGTAGGGGATGTGTGTTGGGGAATTTTGTGAAAGCATATTTTCCAATGAGTGACACCAAATTAGAGGGTATTCTTAACTTATTGCATTCATATATATGTGTGTCTATGTCTAGGAAGTCTCTCAGGAGATATGAGTACTTTGTTACTTTTATCGATGACTTCTCTAGGAAGACCTAAATATACTTCATAAAGACCAAGAGTGAGTTCTTCAGTTGCTTTCGCAAGTTCAAATATTTAGTTGAGAATGTGATATGAAGGAAGATTAGTGTTCTTTAGTCAGACAATGGAGGTGAGTACACAGAAAAGGAGTTCTAGGAGTTTTTTTACTAAGGCAGGAATCAAGAGAGAGTGGATGGTTCCCCACAACCCACAACAAAATGGATTTGTTGAGAGGAAGAATTGTTTTATTTCGAAGGCAACGAGAATTGTGATGTTTTATGATCAAGATCTACAATGCTACTTATGGGTAGAGACATGAAATACGATAGTTTACATACAAAATAGGGTTCCACATAAAGTGATGGGCAAGAAGACACAAGAGTAAGCATTCACAGGGAAGAGGACAGATGTTAGTCATTTTAGGGTATTTGGTAGCCTAGCATATTGTCACATTCTAGGAGATGCACCATCTAATCTAGATGAGACTGCAAAGATGGGGTGCTTCGTGGGGTACAGTGAGACATCTAAGGCATATCAGATTTTCATTCTAGGGGCCAAATGGATTATAGTTAGGAGAGATGTCAAGTTCCTAGAGGACAAGGCATATTAGAGGTGTAGATATTTTCTAGTGGTTAATGACTAGAGTGAGAAACCAACAAAATCTCCTAGAGTTGAGTAGCAAGATTAGGGGTAGCAAAGCATGAGTAAAGTGACCAGTAAAAGTAATAGCTCAAGTGTAGTTTTTCCTGAGACTTCACAAAGTATGTAGTAGCAGATGCAACAAATCAAGGAGATGCATCAAGAGGATATAGAGGTGTTCATTCCATATTCTAGACTTTGTAGGAGGAACCATTAGGTTCAACAAACATTTAGAGATGCTCAAGAGTGTGTGGGAGCTCCTAGGATAGGCAACAGGTAGCGGAGACAACCAAAGAGGTACACTGGATACATGGCACTAGTAAGTTAGTTAGTTGATATCAAGAATTCTAGCTATCAGTAGGCTGCATATCAGAAAGTGTGGTGGGATGCAATGGCTGAGGATTATACCTGAATCGTGAAAAATGATGTGTGGGAGGTTGTACCTAGACTAATGGACAGGGCGATGGTTAGATCATGCTAGATCTTTAAGATTAAGCATGGTGCATATGGCAACATCAAAAAATACAAGGCAAGGTTCATGGCCAAGGGATTCTCTCATAAGGAGGGAATAGACTATGAGGAGACTTTTGCTCCTACAGGTAGGTATACTTATATACGAGTCATGATCTCATTAGTAGCACAGATGAGATGATAGATCCATCATATGGATGTCAAGATAGTGTTTCTAAATGGTGAACTAGAAGAGGAGGTGTACATCAACAAATTGGAGGCATTTGTAGCGCATAGTAGAGAGACTCATATGTGCAAGTTAAATAAAGCATTGTATGGGCTCAAGCAGGATCCTAGGGCATGGTATGAGTGCATTGAAAGGTACTTGAAGGGCATGGGCTTTATGAAGAGTGAGGTGGACATGAACCTCTACTAGGTAGGCTATATTGATGCAGACTAGGTAGGTAATACAGTGGCTCAGAAAAGCACTTCAGGGTGTTTCTTCAACATGGGATCAAGAGTTGTTTCTTGGTACAGTTGGAATCAGAATATTGTGGCACTGAGTTCTGCAAAGGAAAATTACATAGCATCAAGCATGGCTACATGTAAATCCATACAAATTTGGAAGCTGCTAGTAGCCTTGTTTAGTCAAAAAGTTGAGATGACAATGATGCACTGCAACAATCATAGTTGCATCAAGTTGCCTAAGAATCTAGTGTTTCACAACAAGTCCAAGCATATAGACATCAAGTACAACTTCATCAAAGGTTTATGGGCAACGCGGGATTATTCAGATACCTTATATACCCACAAATGAGCAAGTAGCAAATATATTGACCAAGGCTTTAGGGAAGGCAAGATTCATTTTATTCAGAGACAAGATGGGTGTTATGCAGAAAACCTTCCTCTCTAAGAGGGAGTGTTATTTTATGTATCTTGGATAGGTGTTCTACACTCAAGTGGTGTCTATGAGATTAAAGACACAATTTTCTTAATTTTATCTAATACTCAGAAAAAGTTTATAAGGAAAATTACCTCAATTAGAATTAATTGGCTAGTTTATTAATTTTCCTAAGTCTAACTTAGAAAAATGGCTTAATTAGTCAATATTAATTAAGGAAAATTGATTTTCCTCTAGTGACTTCTATAAAAGTCATGTGATGGGGTCACTTAGTCATCAACTAAGATTATATCGTGGTCATTGGTTTCTCAACAAGAGATTAAAAGAGGAAATTTATGGGCATTTGAATAACACATAAGAGACATAGATTTGCAATGATAGCAAGGGTGCAATGATAACATGGAGGACACCAGCGATGGCGTGTCAATAGGAAAATTAAGGAGAGATAGTTTGAAGAAATTCTTCTTGAAGATTCCGGTTATTCTGAGAGAAGGAAGGAGGTCGAATTAATCTACAGATATGATGCATTAGCCAATGTGAGTTGTTGGGCAACAATTTGATTTCCAGCTGCTAGAGGAAGTGTGATTTTATTTATCGAGTTGCTGGAGGCTGAGGATATTGTCAGAATGAATTTCTAGAGGTAGTTCCATTTCCACGGTAGGTCATGTGCATTTCCATATTTTCCAATGCGTGTTGTTGAAGTAGGTGTGAGTTGCACATAAAAGGATTGAGTTTACTAGCAAAGGTTCAATTTGGCTAGAAAAAGTGGAGAAGATTATTGTTAGAGATTTTCCAGTGAGAGGCAGGAAGTCTATGTAATTCTCAATTGTTGAAGACTTATTAATAATATGCACCCCTCATCTATTGTAATGGATGTTCCCACATTGGGGTTTTTCGAGGAACATTTGTCCAAAAATATTGATGTTCATTATTTATGTGTGCCTTCAATATTTTCTCAGTTCCTATTGTTCATTTATTTTTTGTGAAGCCGCAGTAGTTTTTTGTTCAATATTTGTTGCAAATAAATTGTAGAAGACAAATAATCAAATTTGATAGGATAATAATAACCAATAATTACAACAGTATTTAAATTTCTCACGGGGAAAAAATCCTTGGTTGGACAACCTATGCAACTATGTTTTTTCTCTCATTGACAAAAATCATTTGGAAGATATAGAGCCTATTAAACTTGTTCTGACATGGAATAATTTCTAAGTGAATAAAGGCATTGTCTCAAAACATTCAAATATTTTCCTTGTCTCGAATGAGATTATTAGCTCTCTGTTCATCATTCAATCATGGGTCTCCTCCAGGGATCATTTGACCACCTCCCCGTTATTTTTTGAATAGTTCTGAATCATGATAAGCCATAATAGCCTCTATAATATAATCACTCTTCGTTGTGAAAAAAGATTTCAAAAATTTAGTAAAATATTCTTGGTTACATCTTGATTCTTCTTACTCAAACTCTTATACCGTCTAATTTCCAAATAATTTTTCTAGGTTGAAAGAAGAAGTCAAAAAATGGTAAATAGAGTTCATATGGAAGATGTAGGAACAACTAAAGAATATGGAAATTGAGATCAAATCCATTTTTTACTACTTATCAAATGATGTCCATATATACCTTCCCATTTCAACACATCGATCCCTGAGAATTAACCAAAAACTCAATCCTGGAAAAAGAGGAAGTGGAATGGAATATTAAAAGTTGGCCTACATGGATTACAAAGGGAAATAATAACACCAAGTTCTTCAACAACTTCGCCTCTGCGAGGAGGAACAGGAACACTATCTAGGAGATCAAAAGGGTTAATTAATCATCAACATATCTTACAAAGACAAGTCTATGACAGGTGTGAAACACTTTCAATCCCTCTTTAAATATCCTCAAGGATGTTCAATACAAGACATTTGGGGATTCCTTCCTTTCTTCCCTATTGTGTTCGCTGAGGAACTAAACCAATCACTTGAAGACAAGTTATTAAAGATGAATTTAAATAGATTATATTCTTTGTGAAAAAAGGAAAGAGTCCAAAGCTAGAAGGAATATTGGTTGAATTATACATGGATTTCTACAGTGAAACACTTTCAATCCCTCTTTAAATATCCTCAAAGATGTTCAATACAAGACATTTGGGGATTCCTTCCTTTCTTCCCTATTGTGTTCACTAAGGAACCAAACCAATCACTTGAAGACAAGGTATTAAAGATGAATTTAAATAGATTATATTCTTTGTGAAAAAAGGAAAGAGTCCAAAGCTAGAAGGAATCTTGGTTGAATTATACATGGATTTCTACAATTCTCCTAAAGATGATATTCTAAAAGTGGTTCAGGAATATCAAAGGTATAGAAAGGTTTTAAATTCCTTCAATTATAATTTTCTCACTCTCATCCCAAAAAAGAAAGATAGGGTTTCTTTAGATGACTTCCAACAAATCTCCTGGTGCGACGAGATCTACAAGATCATTTCCAAGATTATAGTCTGATGCATTAAGCCTATCTTCAATGAATTCATTTCTAAGGAAAAACATAGGTTCCTTCATGGTAGATAGATTCATGATTTTGTTTCCTTGGCCCAAGAATCCATCCATTCTATCAAATATTTAAATAGTTTAGCAATGGTTCTCAAGTTATATTTATTAAAAGGTTTTAATCAGGTTAACATGACCTTTCTATGGTTGGTACCGATCAAGCTAGGAAAGTAGCTTCACACTATTAATCCAGTAATAAGTTTCCTCCAATCAATATCCCTTGTGGTTATAATAAATTTTTCTCCATTGTCCTTATTTAAAGCCTCTCAAGACCTCCATCAACCATGTCCCCTTTCTCCATTTATGTTACTTCTTGTTGTTAAGGCCCTTAGAAATATTATCTATGATGCTCAATCTAGAGGTTTCTCAAAGGCATAAAGGTTGTTGGTACACAATATCTCTCTCACCTCCTCTTTGTTAACAATATTCTTCTATTTTCTACAGTTAGTAAGAGGAATCTCCCTGTTGTAAAGTTGGCCCTAGAACTTTTATATAAATGCATAGGCATGGAAATAAATGCATACAAATCCTCATCCTTTTGCTTTTCCCTCTCAAATGTTTTCTTATGAGATGTTGCACATTTTTTTCCTTTCCCCTAAAGTATCTTTATGATGGTTACAATATTTAGGATTATTTCTAGAACCCAATAATTATCATGTCGATGACTAGATCTGCTTTATAAGAAGTTAGAATCTAGGATTTCCTACTAGGTAAATTGACTACTCTCCAAGGGTAGTTTTTTCACTCTTCTCGAGGTTGTCAATTTCTCATATTCCCAAAGGTATTTTGACCAAAATATGAAAGTTTAGTTTTAAATTCCTCTAGTCCGTATCTCCCAATTTTGGTGGAATCCCTTTAGCCAAATGGGATTGGACTACTCTCCCAAAGAAATTTGGGGGTCAGGGCATCAAAAATGTTTTTCATCTTGGCAAATATCTAATGTTTTATAGCCTTTAGCACCTCACTCAAAAAACCTTTATGTGGGGAAGAGTTATAAAATAAAAATATCTTCCAAATATTGCTTTTGAAAAGTGGTTCAAGCAACCTCGAAAATCTAGCAAAGGACAAATAGTCTAGAAATCCTTTGTTCTAGTATTCCCTTTAATTGGATCCTTGATAGCCTAGTGCATCAGTAATGGTCGTAAGGTTCTTCTAGGTTGGGTAGGGGTTGGGAATGAATTTTACCTCTTAAATGTTATTATAGCTTATTTCCACCATGTAGGTATATTATATCTGTCAAATATTAAAGCTCATTCCCCCCAGTTATGGGGACATGAAGGTTGGAAATCCACAACACTTTTGGGGTTGTCTAGTCTAGAAGCTTCAAAATGGAAGTCCTTTATAGGCTTCCACACTTCCATTTACATCAAATTTTGTGATGAAGTTGAATATGATCTTGTTTTGACAAAATCTCAAGCAATGGTGACTTCACAACAAATCTTGGTTATACAACATATATAGAATCCTTTGGTTAGTGCTAGAAAACAAACCTCTCACTTAGAATAACAGATTGAAGAGGAGTTGAATTGGCCCAAATCATTGTCCTTTATGCAAAGTTTCATATGACAGTATCACTCTTCTCTTTATCTTGTGTTCATATTTAATGCAGGTTGCAATTAATGTGATCTATGAACTCGGGATCAAAATCAATTTTGCATGGTCAAGCTTATCATAATGCTTAAAGGAGTGGATTAGAAACATGCTACCAATCAATTTGAGGGATTTCCATGTATATTTTCTTTGTAGATATAGTGGGATAGAAACAGTAGTGTTTACAAATCCAGAGACATTCCATTCAACGTTAGGATAGGACTTATTACAAAACTTTGCATGGAATTCAAGACTAATCCCTAGTGAAAGAAGACTAGAAGGTTGGTTCCACCAGCGACTGATTAGGACATTCCATGGGTCTATTTCAATGGAATTTTCGAGGGTCACCCTCCTTTTTTTGGAATAGGGTTGGTCCTATACTACTCACCATTTTCATGTTGTATATGCTCTTGGTTGCAACACCAACAATTGCACTGAATTTATCACCCTAATAGCTCTTTTCTTAATCACCTCTCTCAAAAATATCACAAAACTACAAGTGTTTGTTAATTTTTGTAGCATCAAATGTGATATAGCCACAAAATTTGGTTGAGAGGCTATAATACATGAGATCTCCAAAACCCATAAATTGTTTCTGGAAATTCTGCTTAGAAGTGACCCAATTAGATTATTAACCATTTTTAAAATATTTCCTAAGTCTAAACTTAGGGAATATGGTTAATTAATCATTATTAATTGAGATAAGGAGAGAATAGTCTAGGGACTCACACAGATCGATCCAGAGATGATCCTAGCCATCAATTATGTTTTAATCTTAGTCATTAGTGCTCCAACAGAGGATTATAAGAGGAGGTCAATGTGGTAATGGAGAAGACACATCTCAGAACACAAACAGTTTTATTTCTTGGAAGATCGATCTCCAGAGTAGTAGTAGTCAGTTTCCAGAGAGAGTCAGAGATTGAAGTTGTGTGTGAGGAGTAGAGACAGTGAGGCTAGAGGAAGTATTCCAAATCCAGTGAGTGCATTTGCAGAGAGGTAGAAGAGCCACAGAGAAGCTGATGCAGGGATTGCATAGTATCTTCTAGAGGCAAGTTCAATTTGCCGAGGGAAAGACATCTTCAGTTCCAGAGGTTGGAAAGGAGTCCAAGAATGTTGGAGAATCATTTTCCCATCAAGAATAAGGAAGAATTACTTCATCAAAGACCAGTCAGAGGCTTGACATCAAGCAGACTACGTAGTGGAACGCAGAGGCTACGCAGAGGGTTAGAGAGCCAGTTTTTCTGAAGGAAAGTTGTGTTGGGGTTTCCCGGTGGGGTGACGAGATTCCTCACTAGATTGTTTCCATTATTTTTCTCTATAAGATTTCCACGTTTCGGAATCCAGTTGTACTTAGAATTTCTCACTGCTGCATAATAATAAAACCCTTAGTTGTTGCACCAGTTTTCCCAAGTTGGGTTTTTCTGGGGACATTTGTCCAAAAATAATTGTCTCATATTTTATATGTGTGTGCTAGCATTTCTCATTTTCCAACGCATTATTTTTCCGCAGTATTTTATTTATGAAGGTTGCAGTGTGTTTATTTCAATATTTGTCGTAGTAGATAAATTGTTAAATTAATTAACAATTGGGGAAATAATACCAGTTGCTATAATAGGATTCTATTTTGGAATTTTCAGATGGTATTAGAGTGTATTTTATCTTTCAGAGAGCTCAGAAGCGAAAATAAATAATTTTGTTTCCCAATCAGAGGAGTAGGTTGAAATTCCCAAGGGAAGCGCAATGTTTTCGCCGGGAGGCCAAGTTGCTTGAGGAAGTTCTATTTTTCTAAGAGAGGGGCAGAAAACTTCGATCCTTCTAGATCAAGTGATTCTAGAGGCAAAGTAAGAAACTCAAATTTTTCATTGGGAATATCTCTAGCTAGACACAGAAGGTTTTACAACAGTACGTTGAAGCAGAACCAACGTCGGGGTGGAAGAGAGAAGAGCACATACAGAGGGAAAAGTTTCCTCAGGAAATTTTGTTACTAGGAATAGTGTCCACTTAGAGCTACTATTCCCACTAAGACTGGTAGCTATCTTAGAAACAAACAAGTTAAAACTACTTTCGTTTTCCTTTATGAAAAATAGACAAGAGGGGAATAGAGGACACCAACCTTTGTCTTGCGCTTGGTTCCTTGTTCGGTTCCTCTCCTTCTCGATAGATATTTGTCGCTCCTTCTTTGTCTACACAGCTTCAGAGAGAACCTGTGGAATCAAAGTAGCATAATACTATCGAAGAACAGAGATCTATATTCATAAACAACTTAGGACCAGATATGTATTAACCACACAAATGCACATACAATCAAACATACACGAATGTGGACGAAAACTTGAATAGCTTTAATAATATCAAGAATAGCAAGAGGATTACAAACAATTGTTCTGACCCAGCATCATCCTCCAGCAAGAAATCCCTTCTTCACCTCAAGTGAAGCTTAGATCGCCCAACACTATGATGTTACACTAGAAAACCAATAGCACTTCTCTACAAGATACAAGATTCCAGCCTCCAACCTCTGGATCTCTGGGATGAGGAATCCATATATAGATATTTTCAGATGTGTGAGTCAGCTCTGGGTTTTTGATTAGTGTCATTCCACTAACAGTTCTTGTCTCCACTTGGAGATTTCGTTGATCTCTTACTCATCCTTGGGCGAATTCTGAGAGGCAAGTGTCATATGAGAAGTTTCTAGAAGATTCCTTGATCATCCACTTAGCAAACTATCTCTGCCACTTGTATATTCTCGTCCATTGCACCCTATAGAAGGACTTTTCAGTATGCATCGCACCTCCCGTGTGTACAAGTTGAGATGCAGCGCACCCTCTGCACTAGGCATTCAGTATGGTCCAGTTTTGACTAGCTCTGAGTAGTTTTCTGTGGAGAACTTCTGCGAGATGATGTAATCAGCTGACCTTGTTCCTTTAGGGTGTGAAGCAACACTTTTAGGGACTTAGGGGCCCTTGGTTTATGGACATTTATGATTGGGGTTGTAGTGCCCAAAAATGTCTATAACAGTTGCCCCCTAAAGC
This sequence comes from Pinus taeda, assembly GCA_000404065.3. Taxonomy (NCBI): domain Eukaryota; kingdom Viridiplantae; phylum Streptophyta; class Pinopsida; order Pinales; family Pinaceae; genus Pinus; species Pinus taeda. Next base: position 199,532 of record APFE031286245.1, on the reverse strand, counting down.
ATGATAACGCAAATCGAGGTGCATGCCCCCCAAGCTTCACTACATTCAACACAGTGGTTGGAATGAAGGTTTACCTTCGAGATCTTTGAAAGTCTCAATTTGGAAAGGGAGTTGTTTCATTTTTTTAATGAGGTTGACACAGTAAAAGAACTATCCTCATGGCGACCTTTGATCAGAACTCGTAAGGGGTCATGAAGGAAAGATCTGGTTCCAATGCCCCCAGTACATAATGTACAACATCACTGAATTGATCCTCAGATGATGTAGCTATGGTAGGGCTTGGAGGCAATACCTCATGATGATCTACATTATCAAAATGTTCTGAGTTATTCTTCATCTTTTTTTATGTAGAAGATCTCATGTGACAGGTTTCCACTATGGCCACTTCTGTCAGCTTACTCAGAGGCGGAAGGGAAAAAGTCCCCATTAAGGAAGGGTATTTTAGGAGACCTACTCCAATATTTTGAAGAGACTAAGAGCTTCCGTGGATCATCGGAATGCTTCCCGTAACTTGTGAACTGTTGGGGAGAAATGTTTGCTGGTCGACGATTGTGATTCCTCCTTGGAATGGAAATGCAATCTTCCTGAAGTATGTTGACACAACGACAACCATAGCATATATCCAGGGCCTTCCCAGTAGGATATTGTAATCGAGGTTTCCGTCGATAACTTCAACATCAATTTCTACTGTTTTGCCCCCCATTTCGACTTGCAAGATACTTAAAATCCCATATGGAGTATACGTTCACCCATCAAATTCGTTTAACATCGTTGACAATCGCGACAAGGGTGGTGAGCCTAAATTTTTCTAGCAACTCATTGACATAATACATGTAGATGCCCCCTCATCAATAATTGTTCGATGAATAGTTTTGTTGAGGGCTTTCACTTGAATAAGGAAAGCTAGTTGAGCTGGTAACTGAGGGTCATATCCTTTGTGATCAAAGGCCACAAGATTGGTATCTGTTGGGTCAATCCCACCTATCGCTAATAATAAAGCTTGCCTTTGGGAGGGGAAATTTTGCAGTACCTCAAGTGTCGACATAGCGGATGGCGATTGGGCCATATCCTCCACTATATTATAATGTTGTGCTGCTTTGGCATAAGGATTAAATGTCGATTTGTGTACTACTCCCTTTGGCAGCTTTATGGTTAGCTCAGGAATGATGGGTGGCACAACTTCAATCGAAGTCGTTGTCGAACTACTAGGTTGATCTGTAGCCTTGTTGTTTGACAGCTGTGGATTTCCGTAATCTTTATTCCTTGTCGATATCAAAGCATCATTTTGTTGTTTTGAAATGGACAACATAAGCAATTAGGATGGGGAAGCATTGTCACTAGCAACCAGATTGGTTCCTAGGTTTGGAAACGGATCAATCAATACCGCTGAGGTTTTTGAACTCTTGAAGAATTTTCTAAGCTCAGCTTTATATAGACAATCTCTTGTCCGATGATCCTCATCGCATATCTGACACCCTGAAGGAGGTTTCCTTTGCCCATAAGGGTTTGCAGAAGATTTTTTAGGAGATGACTCCTCTTGTTTCTTCTTTTTCCCTTTCTTTTTCTTCTTGCCTCCTGGTTGCTTTGGTTCTTTGCCTTTGTCAGTCAACATGGCATTAACCTCTGAGGCAAGAAGTTTGTCATTTTCATTTTGACTTGAAACCATACGGGCATTCTTTGATGTAGCCTTTACGGTTTTCGTGCTAGTCATACCTATCACGCCATTGCCAGCATGAGAGTCTTTGTTTGATTTAGGAGGGGGAGGAATGGAAAAATCCAGTCTAGGAGCATCAGGGATTTTATCATAGAGCGTGCCAGACTGAGTATAGATCAAGTCTAGATATTGTGCACGAGCAATAACTTGCTCTTCAATGACGACTCCTCCCTTTGCCACATATTCTGTAATAGAAGGTAACAATGACTTAATAAACCATTCAGCCAACAGCTAATCAGGAACATATGTTTTTGCCATTCTACGACGACGTCACCACTCATGAATATGATCGGATATGTGAATGGCTATCGTTTGTTTGAAATTGGTAAGAATCTTTGTTCCCGTTTCGTACCTTATGGGTAACTAAAAATGGGTTAAAATGTTGTGGCTAGGGTACTAAATTTATCAAACAAAGCTCTAGGCAATTCGATATACCATTTTGTTGTCGAACCAGTTAACGTTCGCCGAAAAAGGCGAATCCTGATCGAATCATCGTTGAGAGTGTTTGATGAACACCACAGATGAAAGGTCATCACATGATTCGATGAGTATTCACCCGGATTTCCATTAAATTTAGGAATATCTAATGGAAGTTTATGAGGAATCACCAACCACCAAGGGGCATAAGCAATTGGATCATTTGTCAGTCGATTTAAATCTGGTAATTCTAGAGTTGCTACAAAGGGAAACTGTTGATTCAGGTTAGTTAAAGCATACCCAAGATAAGATGGAATCGCCTAAGCAGTGGGTCTTTGCATACCAACATAATGTATTTGATGCTGGTAATTTTGATAAGGTTGATGGGCATAACCATTTAGTATGGTTGTTGATAACCACTTTGGAAATACGGTTGCCCATTACTTACAAAGACTTGTTTCTCAGGTCCCTGATATGATTGCAGGAATTGCGGTTGTTGATATTGAACCAGCCATGGTTGTTGGACCATTTTCTATTGTCCAATACTAGATGATTGACCAAGATGAGGAGTCATATTACTTGTTTGAGCCTAAGTCACTCCAGATAAGGAGGCACTAACCTGAGGTTGTGATTGAATCGCTGAGACAAGAGGTTGTTGTATTGCAACCTGAGAAACTTGGGGTTGACATACAACAGGTAGTACTTGTACTTGCGATGCAGTCACCATAGCAGGTATAGTGGGAATATTTGACGTAGGGTGGACTGGTTGCAATGAATATACAACCCTTTGTTTCTGAGGCAGTATTGGTACCCAACTGCTGGATGTAATTCCAGTTTGACCTGAACTTTGTTGTAAACTCCCATATGGTTGTTCTTCAGGAGCGAACAATGAAAAGGCATACTGCCCCCCATATGGTGGAAATCCAGTACTTAAAGGGTATATTGGCCTTTGAAGACACATTGGATCAATTTGTTGAGTTTCAAAATTAGAAATACCAGATGAGAATCTGGATGAAGAAATAGGAACTGACCATGTCGTTAAAACAATCCCTGATTGGACTCCAGCTTGTTGTTGATAACTTGCTGGGACAGATCGTACACCAGCGAACATTGTTGGAGTAGCAACAAGAGGGGAACAGAGGACACCAACCTTTGTCTTGCACTTGGTTCCTTGCTCGGTTCCTCTCCTTCTCGATAGATCTTTGTTGCTCCTTCTTTGTCTACACAGCTTCAGAGAGCACCTGTGGAATCAAAGCAACATAATACTATTGAAGAATAGATATTTGTATTCATAAACAACACAGGACCAGATATGTATTAACCACACAAATGAATATACAATCAAACATACACGAATGTGGAGAAAAACTTGAATAGCTTTATTAATATCAAGAATAGAAAGAGGATTACAACCAATTGTTCTGACCTGGCATCATCCTCCAGCAAGAAAGCCCTTCTTCACCTCAAGTAAAGCTTAGATCACCCAACACTATGATGTTACACCAAAAAACCGATAGCACTTCTCTACAAGATACAAGATTCCAGCCTCTGGATCTCTGTGATGAGGGATCCATATATAGATGATTATAGGGGGGTGAGTCAGCTTCTAGGATTTTGATTAGTGTCCTCTCTCTGACAGTTCTTGATTCCACTTGTAGATTGATGATATCTTACTCATCCCTGGTCGAAATCAGAGAGGCAAGTGTTAGAGTGGAAGTTTCTATAATATTCTATGATCTTCCACCTCGTAAACTGTCTCTACCATTTGTCCATTCTCGCCCATCGCACCCTACAGAGGGGACATCCAGTATGCACCGCACCCTTTACACTGGGAAGGTGATATGCATCGCACCCTCTGCACCGGGCATTCAGTATGGTCTAGTTTTGACCATTTCTGAGCATTTTTCTATGGAGAACGTCTGGGAGATGATGTAATCAGTTGACCTTGTTCCTTTAGGTAGCGAAGCAACACTTTTAGGGACTTAGGAGCCCTCAGTTTATGGACATTTATGATTGGGGTTGCAGTGCCCAAAAATGTCTATAACAGTTGCCCCCTAAAGCATGAGGTCGTTAATCTTTTGATGTCGGGTGAAATTCTTTACCATGAGGATCCGAAGTTTTTTCGAGCTGGGAGGTGACCTGTAATAAGATATAATACAATACATTATCTTCATAATATTTTTCATGATCTAGATGAGGCGGGAATTCCCATGCTTAGCTTTATAAATTCACTTTCATGTACATAGGACAGACAACCATTTGTGTAGCAAACTGATGATTCGGACGGAGTCATCATCATTTGATTTGGATGATCATCTGTTCGGCAATGATGTACATTTGATGTCTTTAAATTCTTGAATATACCACAGCCCAGATGGATGAAACTAGATCTGGGATCTTCAAAACTCGTTCCATCTTCACTCAGAGTACAAGTCGATCCATGTGAAAAATGTTCTAGAGTCGAACATGGAAAGACATCACCTAATTACCAGCCAATGATGTAAGTTGTTAACAGGTGCGAGAGGAGTCACCAATAATGACAATGACCCTCAAGGTACTACAGTACAATTCGCGTGGTGTGAAAAAGGACTTAGCGTCGAACACCATGCAAAATCTCTCTATCGAAGACCATTGATGTAAACATGTCACCGAAAGTGAGAAACTTGCCATTGAGGCATGCAAGCTTCAAAGTACTGAAAGGGGTTGTTCCTAAGTCAACTTCTTGGATAATGAGCTGATGTCGACAAGAAATGACCCGTCGTAGGAGGGCCTTAATGAATCCCACATCTATGACACGGAACAGAGCAAGTGACTTTAGAGGTGAAAACGATCTGATGATACAGGGTTCAGGGTGGCGGTCATGAAAGAATGGAGCGTGAATGTATTGTAGCAGATGAGACACAGGTGAATTCTCTAAGCGACTTCTCTTGAGCATATCAGCAAAACTGACGATGGATTGGTAGCGTTAACCCCAAATATGGATGGTGTGACAGACCAATGGTGATATGACTAGTGAACAGAACAACCCAACCCGACTCGGACGTGGAGAGAAAGTGTCATGTTCAAGAGCGACTTGCTACCAATAAAGTTTCTTCAAGTTTTCTTCCCAATTTTCCATAGTCATTGCTGACTAGTACCTCTTTATTTTTGTCAAGCTTGAGGAGGATAACATATGCTTGTTCTATAATTCGCCCTTCAGGTGAACCTGTTGCTATGTTTTAACGAGCATAGTGACAATGAAACTCGTTCTCGTCCATTTGGACAAGTTTGTCACTATTAGGTTTTAACGATTTTAACGACAAAGATAACTCGATCCTTTTCAATTTTAGAGAGTCTAAAAGGGACGGAAAGGAAACTCCAATGATTCTTTTTCGTCATATAATCCCTTAAGTCCGAAAAAGTGTAAAATAATATGAAAGGGATGAATTTTCGATAGTTTTAACGAGCCGAACAAGACAAGTGCTAGATCTTTTTGTGTAATAATCCCTCGAGTCCAAAAAGATTAAAATCTAGAGGAGGGATAGCACTTCCGATGACTTTAATGATCCAGAGAGGCTAATCGCTCGGCAATCTTTTCATATTTTATGATTCAGTTGAAAAGAGCTTAAAGGAGACTCATTTTCTGAGGAACGAGTGATGATTTCGAGTAGCGGCTGATTCCAGGTAAGGTTTGGAATTTTTCAATCACGGTAGTGTCACAACAATGGCTAACAGAATCACTCTTCGCAGATGTTCCTCGAAAGGGGTAAACAATTAAATGGAGGTGAATGATCGGCTAAAACAGAGTGGAGGTGATGATGAGAACACGACCAAGGCTCAAAAGTTGATGATAATGCATTCACAATGGTTATTTACCGGGGATAGGTTCATTTTTTAATGAGCTTAAACTCTGGGGGAAACATTTGCTCATTGCTTATGTTTATTTTTTAACGATCTTGAATTCCGCGTTAAAACTGCTCGTGCCAGTCATATAATAAGGATATCTCATCTCAGATGCCATTTTTTATGGAGCTTGCACCTTTTAAATCTTTGCCCCGGATCCTTTCTTTATGCAAGTTAGGAAACAACCAATAAATGGTCACTCTTTTCTTGCATGCCAAAAGGTTTGCATGCCCCCGGGTATAATGAAAAATTTCCAGGTTACCATATAGAATTTCCTTCTTTCACAAGATAGTTTCCATCCACATCGCAGATAGAAACACTTTTTAGCTTAGTCCATCTAGACCAGGATGGTTCTAAATCCCAACCTCCTAACCTTGATGAGGGAATCTTATTCTGTTCTAACTCCCTTTTCCTGTTAGGACACGTGTCGGACCAGTCATCTTCCTCCGCAGAAACCTACTTTATACCTAGAGTTTCCCTGCCGAAGCAGGCCAAGGTGCATGCCCCCTGTGTTTCAGCCATATCCTCCCGAATCACTCGCGCTCATCAGGTGGATGAACTGGAGATCGATGAGACATTTCTTGTGCGAAAAGACCATTTATGGATGGCATTTGACTATTTTCTATGTGTGAACTAGGGAATGACAACTAGTCTACAAGCTTGACCACTCTGCCTTCATGCGGAAAACACATTACTCTAAAGAGTGAGGAGACGACAGCTCCCATGCAATAAATATAGTCACGCCCAAGGAGTAGATTATAATCTAGGGGTCCTTGGACTACCATCATGTTCATGTGAATGGTTTTCCTTCTCAAAGTAATGGGCACATTGGGAAGGATCCCTAACAGTCGACTGGTTCCTTTGTCAAAGCCTATCAGATTTCTCATTTCAGGTAGAAGTGATGGCGAACCAAGCGCTTTCCAAGCAGTTGAGGAAAGGATACTCACAAAATCCCCTTCATCTATGATGGTACTAGCCATGACCACTCTGTAAGCTTGTACAATGATTAGGAATGGTACACTAGCTGGTAAACAGGGTCTGCCTAGTAGATTCCAATCGAAGGAAATGACTAGGTTGCTTAGAGGTGGGACTAAATAGACGGTCGGATAAGACTCTAATGAACTTCCTTCCTACGGTAAAGGAATGGGTAGACTGCCCCCAAGTTCATCGAAGTCTACATTTACAAAAAGAATTTGAATTGTGTCGTTCTCTTTCTCTTTAGTGACGGTATCATTCAAAGATGATCCCTCTGAAGGCAAGACCGGGTCAACTGCCGCCTCGACCTTTTGAATTTCGTCAAGTATGGATTCAGAGGGTTCATTTTCAATGATAGATGCTTCGACTGACCTTCGGTCAGATTTTCAACCAGTGGTGGAATCGGAAAGAGTTTCTTATATCCAGGAGGGAGCCGTAGTGGTGAAGCAGGATGGTCATCCAAAACTATTTTGGCTTCATCTAGGAAAGGACAATGGTGGACGGCGTGATCGCCTTCACACAGTTTACAAGGAAATTTTCGATTCCTTTTTTTCCAGATACTTCGCTTTCACTATTTGACTGTGTACTTTCACCATGATCATCAGATGTTGACGACACCGGATTGTGCAAACGAGGAGACCAGTCCCTTAAGATCTAGGAGATACAAGGACAATCTCGATGATAGTGATCTCCTTTGCAAATGACACATGGAGATTTAGGTTTAGACGGTGTGGTGTGAGGATTTTCGCTAGACGACACATGGTTGCCCCCTTTTTCTTTTGGCTCCTTCTTCTTCTTTTCCTTTTTCTCTTTTCGCTTCTTCTTCTTCTCAGTTACTTGAGATTTATCTTTACCAGCTTCATCAAGCGAAGAGGAAGGAGGAGAGGGAGAAACGGACAAAGTGAAGGGTTGAGGGGTAATGCTAGTATCACCTAGTTTCTGACTTGACTGTTCAGGAATTACGGTGTTCTGAATGACAGAGGTAGAGAAGAGCCATACGGGCAAACCAATCATCAACCCTGGAAGTGACAATGTGGCCATATGGGGTGCACCAACATCTCCCCAAGAGGAGAAAGGACTAGGATTTCCTCCAAAGGGAAATCCTTGGTTGGTGGACTCCATTTTTCTCAACCTAAAGACCCAATGAGGGAACTTGTGATGTTATTCTGATTAAAATAAATTTTAGACGCTTTGACACAACTTGTTTTTTCAATTTTTAAGAGTCGAGAAAAAACAAAAGATGACTCTATTCGCCTTCGATTTTTAATGAGCCTGAAGTGACAAGTGCTCAAATGGACCTTTTCCTTTAAGGAGTCTGAAAAGGAACAAAAGAGACTTCTCTGGAAATCTAGGTAGAGGGATTACCAAACCAATTACAAAACTGCAAAATACTTTTTACGGTATGGCAGTCAATATTCCTGAATGTTGTGTTCAGTGCATTGTGATCGATAGGGCGATAGACACAGCTTCCTAAGGATAAATGATATAGCCTATTGTGTTCTTCCAATATATACTTTACTGTACGTGGGAGCACAAGTCCATATTGGCGCTTGTCGTCTCGAAGTGGAGGAATCACCCAACCAACAATGAAAACAACAGTTACTAGGTTTTACGATGCCGGAATACATCTCTAGCCTAGACTTCTAGATGTTGTGCATTAGGTTCCAAAGCATTTTTAAATTCATTAAATTTATTTTATAGTTGATCTTGTTTAAAAATTTTCCTTTCAAGTTCATTGTGTGATGTGTATACAATTACTAAAATGCAGTCTAAGATGATAAATAAATGTTTAATCTTCTTTTGGCAATGAAAATCCTAGCTACTAAGGAAAGAGAACTGAGGGTCTTTCAATAAAGAGCACAGAGCACACACTAAATGCATTGTCCTAAATCAAACCAAGCAGTCTCAATGCAAATGCACATGCATGTATTTGTTTTTCAACCTTCTTAATGTATGAATGACAAGAAGAACGCTAAATGCAAATATGAATTATTTTCCAAAGTGACAATACTAACAAATTTCTTTTTCAAAATGAAGTGAAGGTAAGGACGACACTTTGCGATTTCGAAATGAAAATTGTTTTCGACGCTTGAAAAACTACTAATTCAAATCAAATACAAGAGTAGCAGTACAATTGACTATCAAGAACAATGGGATTCTCTTCTATGACTGAAAATGACACTTGTGACACTTTTAGATCAAGAAACGACAGTCTGATTACGCTACTTATTTGTAAAAGAGAACTGGAAATGGCACACAATACATAAAAACACTTACAGTTCTTTGCACAATGGAGGCTGAATGATGGAAGAGAAGGGGGTTTCCATAGAGATATAGTGACCACAGATAGCAAAACTCCTGAATAGAATTGAAAATAGTGAAGAAAAACCAAAGTCTGAAGGTAAAATTAACCTTCCCTGACCATCGCACCTGTCACACAGGGAATCCAGTATGCATCGTACCTACTGCACAAGGGAAGTGCGATGCATACAGACTACCTTGAAGGGAGGGTGTGATGGTACCTATGCGAGACTTTTATCCAGTCTTTGATCACAATTTGCAGTTTAGTTCAGGGATTTAGGCCGAGTAAGTGATGTTCAGTAAATATAAATCACAGGGGTTGATCTAAGGAGGTTACTAGAGCCACCACTTAGGGAAATTAGAGTGTTTACAGATCGATTGTTCAATTTATAAACAAAACCTGGAGATAGAATGAAGCAGCATTAATCTACTTTGCACTTGCATAGCAGATGCAGTTCGAAGGCTAGCTGGCTTGACTTCAGGCTCCGTCTGTAAGTTTATAAAACAAACAAAAATAGACTAACAAACAATCTATTTGCTCCCCAGTGGAGTCGCCATTTTGTTACCGGGAATAGTGTCCACTTAGAGCTGTTATTCCCACTAAGACTGGCAGCTATCTTAGAAACAAACAAGCTAAAACTACTTTTGTTTTCCTTTATGAAAAATAGACAAGAGGGGAATAGAGGACACCAACCTTTGTCTTGCGCTTGGTTCCTTGCTCGGTTCCTCTCCTTCTCGATAGATCTTTGCCGCTCCTTATTTGTCTACACAGCTTTAGAGAGCACCTATGGAATCAAAGCAGCATAATACTATCGAAGAATAGAGATCTATATTCATAAACAACTCAGGACCAGATATGTATTAACCACACAAATGCATATACAATCAAACATACACGAATGTGGAGGAAAACTTGAATAGATTTATTAATATCAAGAATAGCAAGAGGATTACAACCAATTGTTCTGACCTAGCATCATCCTCCAGCAAGAAATCCCTTCTTCACCTCAAGTAAAGCTTAGATCATCCAACACTATGATGTTACACCAGAAAACCAACAGCACTTCTCTGCAAGATACAAGATTCCATCCTCTGGATCTCTATGATGAGGGATCCATATATAGATGATTGTAGGGGGGTGAGTCAGCTTTTGGGATTTTGATTAGTGTCCTCTCTTTGATAGTTCTTGATTCCACTTGGATATTGATGATGTCTTACTCATCCCTAATTGAAATCAGAGAGGAAAGTGTCAGAGGGGAAGTTTCTGGAAGATTCTATGATCTTCCACCTCGCAAACTATCTCTGCCATTTGTCCATTCTCGCCCATAGCACCCTACAAAGGGGCCATCTAGTATGCATCACACCCTTTACACTGGGAAGGTGATATTCATCGCACCCTCTGCACTGGGCATTCAGTATGGTCCAGTTTTGACCATTTCTGAGCAGTTTTCTGTGGAGAACTTCTGGGAGATGATGTAATCAGCTGACCTTGTTCCTTTAGGTAGTGAAGCAAAACTTTTAGGGACTTAAGAGCCCTCGGTTTATGGACATTTATGATTGGGGTTGCAGTGCCCAAAAATGTCTATAACAAATTTCTAGTCTCAGGAAGTTTGACTTTCCTTACAAATCAGCAATAGTTGTGAGAAAATCTTCTCGCTCCATAAGGGAGTGAGAGTAGTAGAGTAGCAGCCAAGCAAAAGGAAAGAGGAATTGTTCGACAATTTATTGAGATGTCCATTGTTGGGGTTCGTGATTAGGATAAGTTTGATGGAGCTTCTAACTACATCATATGGAAGGCAAGGATTTCCTTCCTTATAGATGAATATGGCCTGAAAGCCTACATTGATGTTATAGTGGCAGTTCCCCAAGATGTAGATCAGCAAAAAAAATACAAGAAAGAGATGGCATTGGCGAAGTAGTTGATATTGAATGGAGTCTGGGATCATATTTTCTCACATATAGCTAGAAAAGATACTACCAAATAGATGTGGGATGCTCTCTCCACGTTATACCAAGGAACTTCTGAGCAGGTAAATATGTTTCTTGCAGAGAAGTTGAGACTCATTTGAATGTAGAAAGGGGAAGGCATAGACCCCTACCTTACCAAAATTCAGGAGGTCTGAGACCACTTTTTAGTTGTTGGGCAACACCTAAACCCATGGAGCAAGCATGATTGGCACTCAACAGTGTCTCATAGGAGTGGTAGGTCTTTGTCCAAATCACCTTGGTTAGAGATAGGCTACCAGTGTGGGACAGGATGTGGGTCGATTTGTAGTAGGAGTTTAGATGATCTTTGTTAAAGAGCTCCATTGTCCTGACGATGAACCACACTGGTTGGTTCGGAACATGTAGAAAAATGGTATTTCATGTGATTTTCGCAGAAAAATCTCTCACAAAGCTCCATTAGTGGTAGCAGCAGTAGCAAATCAAAGACGATGAAGGAGGAGGAGAATGTGGCCCTCACATCTAAGGGTCCTAATCAGCGACAGCGGGAGAAGAGTAAGAAGAAGAAGGACCTCTTAAAGGTCAATTGCTTCAGTTGTAGTGAGCTTGGTCACTACAGTACCCAACGTCCTCTCAGGAATAAGGACAAGGAGGAGAAGTAGGATCAATAGCAAGCTTCTGTAGAGATAAATAAGTTGTCCTCCAAATTGGAAGAATATTTCATGATGTTTGTAGACATACCTCCAAGAGTGAGGTGGGGAGATTTGGTATTATAGCCCCAAAGAGGTACAGAGATGGGAAGGGTCCACTAAGGACTCCATCTCATGGATCATTACCTGGCTACAACGACCCATAGTATTCTGTAGCAAGATGGATGAGTGGCAGTTGATGAAGTCAGTACCAGAGTGATAGTTGCAGACTAGTAACAGTCAAAGGCTGAGGAGCGCAATGTAGTGTTTATAGTGCAGAGTTGGTAGTAATGCAAATTCTTCAGTGAAAATGTAGATTCTAGTAGCATCCAAAGACTCGGGAGATAGATGCATCATATGGAACACACATGATTCAATATTTTGGATCCTTCTCAGTTGCAGTAGTTGCAGTTGCATCAACAACAAATGAGAGGGAGTTGCAGTGTAGATGCAGTGTTGGCAGCAGTACAACAAGGTCAACAGCAGCACAGATACAGCATATATTAGAGTTGTGCAGTGGTTGGTGGGAAGTATGGTCATACATTAGCAGTGTGACAAGAAATGATGCAGAAATAAAGTGTTGTGGCAAGGGGTGTAGCACTAGAACACAGTCCTCGCTAAGAGGGAGTGTTGGTTTTTGTAGCATCAGATGTGTTCTAGCCATGAAATTTGTTGGAGAGCTAGAATACATGAGATATCCAAAACCCATAAATCATTTCTAGAAATTACTCCTAGAAATGTCTCAATTAGACTATTAATCATTTTTTAAATATGTCCGAAGTCTAAACTTAGGGAGTATGGTTAATTAATTAGTATTAATTGAAATAAGGCGAGAATAGTCTAGAAACTCACATGTATCAATCCAGAGATGATCATAGCCATATATTATGCTTTAATATTGGTCGTTGGTGCTCCAATAGAGGATTATAAGAAGATGTTGATGTGGTGATGGAGAAGACACATCTGAGAACACCAACAGTTCAATTTCTTGGCAAATCGATTTCCAGAGTAGTAACAGTCAGTTGCCAAAGAGAACCAGAGATCAAAGCAGTGTGTGAGGGGCAAAGACAATAAGGCTGGAGGAAGTATTCCATAACTAGTGAGTGCATTTGCAAAGAGGCAGAAGATCCATAAAGAAGCTGACACAAGGACTGCGTAGTAGCTTCTATAGGCAAGTTTGATTTGCTGAGAGGGAAAGACATATTTAGTTCTAGAGGTCGGCAAGGAGTCTTAGAGTGTCAGAGAATCATTTTCCCAGTCAGTAGAAGTCCAAATGACTTCATCAGAGACCATTCAGAGGCTTGACGCCAAGCATATTGTGCACTACAGTGTAGAGGCTAATGAAGAGGGTCAGAGGGCCAAGTTTTCTTAAGGCAAGTTGTGTTGGGGTTTTCCTGTGGGATGAGGAAATTCCTCACTATATTTTTTCCAATATTTTTCTTTGTAAGATTGTAACATTTCGGCATCCAGTTGTACTCAGAATTTCTCACTGTTGTTTTCAAGCTAGGAGGTAACTCCTCAAATTAAATTGTGTTTATTCATTTATATTGTTCATAGTTATATACATGAGGGAGTGACTCTTGAGTTTCATCTCCTTATGACTCTTCCTTTTCCATTATTTATTATTTACATTATTCACAATTTTTCACCCAATCTCTATTATTAGGTGTCAACATCCCTCCCTTAATCTGAAGGGATGTTGGTGAGTCCAATCATCGTTCTGAATCTTTCAAGCTTTTCTCTTCCAAGAACTTTGGTGAAGATGCCTACAATCTTCTCATTAGTGGAACAATGGCATAGATGGATTGTCTTAGCCTCAACATGATTTCAAATTAGATGGTATTTTGTATTGATGTGCTTCCTTCAATCATGGAACTTTGGGTTCTTGGCCAACTTTATTATAGAGGTATTTTCAATCATGAGTGGAGTCGAATGTACTTGTTTTACCTACAAATCTTCCAAAAATTTCCTGAGCCACACAATTTCTTTTGTTGCCTCACCTGCTGCCACATATTCTGCCTCTATTGGAATCTGTTGGAACTGATTGTTTTCATTATCTCTAAGAGACAGCTTCTAATCCAAGACTCATAGCATAACCAGAAGTAGATACCCCAGTTTCTTTGTCTCCATTGAAGTCTAAATCAGAGTATCCAATCAAGCTAAAGTCGCCCACCTATGTATACTTGAGTCCAAAGTCTTGAGTTCCCTTCAAGTACTTTAGAACTCTTTTTGCAGTAGACCAATGTCCCTCACAAGGCTTTTGCATAAACCTAGAGAGGGTTCCAACAACAAATGAAATGTATGGTCTGGTAGTAGTTAGGTAGTTGAGACTTCCTACAAGCTGTCTATACTTTGTTGCATCCTCAAATTATTTTCCTTCAATGAATGTGAGCTTTAAGTTTTGTTCCATTGGAGTGGTTAGAGGGTTGCACTAAACCATGCCAAAATTGTTCAACATATCTCCAATGTACTTCTTTTGAGAAAGGAATATAGACTTTGAATGTTGAGTTACTTCAATACCAAGATAGTAATGAACATAGCCCAAATCAGTCATTTCAAAACCTTTCCTCAATTCCTTCTTTATGGATGCAATGTAACTCTCATTTTTCCCTATCATCAAGAGATCATCTACATATACCACAAGATATACAATTGTTTGTCCAACTTTCTTGACAAACAAATTTGCATCATCCAGATCATAATGTTTGAAATTAAGTTTAAGAAGATGCTCAGTTAACTTTTAATACCATGCTCGCAGTGCTTGCTTGAGGCCATACAATGATTTCAAAAGTTTGCATACTTTATGTTCCTGTCCTTTCATAGCAAATCCTTTAGGCGGAGACATAAAAACATTCTCTTTTAGATATCCATTCAAGAAAGCAATTTTTACATCCATTTGATGGACTTTCCAACCATTCCAGAGCTGCTAGGGTAAAGAGTGTCTAGATGGTAGCCCATTTTGTTGTGGGGGGAAAAGTCTCCTCATAATCAACCCCTTCGTTTTGTGCAAAACCTTTTTCCACAAGCATAGCTTTATGCTTGTCAAGTGAGCCATCAGCATTATACTTGTTATTGTAGACCCACTTGCAACCAATTGGTTTTGTTCCCAATGGAGGATCAACCATCTTCCAAGTGCCATTATTTATCAAGGCATCATACTCCTTTTGCATCACTCCTTTCCATTCATCATGAGAAGTAGCCTCTTTGAAGGAATTTGGTTCAAAATAGGTAGACAAATTCAATTCACAATCATAAGAAACATCCATATCAACAGGTGAATCAGAATCATCTACATCACCTCCATTTTTATTGGTTAAATTTCTTGTTCCTGTCTTTCCAACCTCATCAGGATGAACACTTTCAAGTGTCTTTCTCAGCCACTTTGGGGGACATCTCTGAGATGGTCCAGGCTGCTCAGTTGATTGAGTTGGACTGCATCAAGATTGAGTCTCCCATTTATGTCAATCACATCACTCAAAGTATCATCAGTGGTTGGAGTTTCATGTGGGGGAGAGAGTGCTTCAAAAGAAGATTCCATAGGTTGATCCAGTATAAGAATCCCCCCTTCAAGATGTGGAATCTGATTATGAAATTCTTGAAATGATTTTTCATTTGCGAATCTATCCAAGTGATCAAGTTACTGCTCAACAACATTGTCATCTTTGGAAGATTTAAGAAAGATTACATCTCTAGATATAACAAACTTTTTATTAGCTTCATCATAGATATGGTATTCTTTGGAGGTGTTTGAATACCCCAACAAGATACACTTACAACTCCTTGCACCAAGTTTGTTTTTATGTACCTTTGGTATCAAGGCAAAATAGGTGGAACCAAAAACCCTGAGATGCTTTACCGAAGGAATGTGCCCATACCACATTTCATAAGGAGTCTTGTTTCTAATAGCATTAGATGGACATCTATTCTTTACATATACAATGCAAAGAATTACATCAGCCCAAAACATCAATTTTACATTCTTGAAAAACATCATGGAGCACACCATATTTAAGATTATCCTATTCATTGTTTTAGCTAATCCGTTCTGTTGGGGATTATAAGGCACAGTTGTTTGATGTTTGATCCCATGCTGGCGAAGATAGTTTTCAAATTCATTTGAAGTGTATTATTTTCCATTATCGGTGCAAATAGATCTAATATGATATTGTGCATCATTTTCAATCCATGTATGAAAGTTCTTGAATGTTTGAAAAGCAACAAATTTTTTCTTCAATAAATAAACCCAACACATTCTAGTGTAATCAACAATAAATTTCATCATATATTTATTTCCATTTGCAGAATGAACAGTCATTGGACCACATAAATATGAATGAATGAGTTTAAGTTTTCTATGTTCTTTGGAATATGAATCATGAAAATATTGTTTTCTATGCTTTCCTAGAATGCAAGCATCACATTGCTTAAGTTTCCTAGGAATTGTAAGCAAACCAGTAACACTATTTTTCTTCAATAAGTGAAGGTTGTCATAGTTCAAGTTTCCAAATCTAGCATGCCATAATAAACTTGAGGGAAACATACCTTCATCATAATGAGAATTGTATGAGAAATTGTGTGCACGAGCAGAGGTAACTTGCAGCTTGAGAAGCCTTTCTTCTTCTATCCCCGTCATGACAAGTGAGTGATATGATGCTTTAATCACCTCAACCTTGCCATCAAACATATGAATGAAGTGTCCTTGTTGGCGGATGTGGAATAAGGACAACAATTTTATCTTGAGTTGTAGGAGATATAAAACATCATGCAGAAGAAAGTCTGGAAGACCAGGCAATTTAAGCCTGACTGTGCCAAGCCCTGATGGCTTGATTTTTGATTTGTCTGCAAAGTATACTTCTCCATCAAAATTATCAGTAAATTATTCAAAAAATTATCTTCCAAAATTCATGTGGCAAGTTTCTCCTAAGTCAAGAAACCAATCATTTTTCCAGGAAGAAAGTGAAGCATTAAATAAGTCTTCATTTACTCCAATATTACAATGTGCCACAACATAGTGAGCGGATTCAAGTGATTTACTTTTCTCTTTGTCATTATTTTTACCTTTGGGTTGATTTCTTTCCTGCTTTATTATGTCCCAAGGAAAATTGCATGTGGATGCATCATGTGATCCATCTCTATTGCAACATATGCAATGCAAATCTAACTTTTCTCCTTGAGAGTGTTTGCCCCCCCTTCCTCTAAAATTTCTTCTCCCTCTTCCTCTTAGACCACCTTTTCCTATGGAAGAATCTTGAGCAAGATTCTTTTCTCTATGTGCAAGACACACAACCTCTTCAGAAGACTAAGGAGTTGTCTTCTTCCCAAAATCTTTCTCTCTCTCGGCAAATTTATTCACAAGGGAGTCAAAGGAAATCTCTTTGAGGTTTCCATTTGCTTGCAATGACTCAAGATAATTTGAGTAAGTGGGATAAGGTGCCTTGAAAAAAGCTATCAGAGGAATGTCCAATTCAACATTAGTGACTCTGATATCATGCATTATAAATTTTACTTCTGATGCAAGAGAAAGATGATCATCATTTTTTAATTCAAGGCTGAACAATTTAATCATGAGATGAACAACTTCAAACGCAGTGTGTGAGTCATAAAGTTCCTTCAATTTTTGTAAGGCTTCAAAAGAATTTAAAAATTGTGAGATATGGCAACTCACCTCTTCATTTACGGATGTTGCAATCAAGGCATAAGCCTTTCTGTTCTTATTTTCCGAAATGGTGAATTCCTTGTTTGAGTTAGGCTCTTCTGGTTCTTTGTCTCCTTCTCCAACACACACTCCTTTCCACAGCTCATTAAAAATGAGAATGTGTTTGATCTTGCACGACCATTCTGGATAGTTCTCCTTCCCGGTGAGAACCACTCCCACAATATATATCAATGAATGCATTGTAAAATATGTGTACTGTAAAATAAATTGTACTTATGCTCTTGCTGTGTAAAAAACAAATTGCACTTTAGTAGCAATACTGTGAAAATATAATTCTGATATGTATATAATAGAGATATATTTGGGGAAGGTATTATATGGGGAGGGTATTATATGGGGGAGTGGTTATATAGGGGGAGGTAGTATATGGGGGAGGTGTTACATGTGAAGGTAGAGTTACATAATAGCGTGTGAGCAGTAATAGGACCAAGCGTTAATACGACCAAGCAGTTCTTGGAGGAGGCAGGTTGGGCCTAGTGGAGCAGTGTGATACCACACCACAATACCGAGTATGGCAACCAGTGGAGAGAGCACAAATAAAAACACTGTATTAGCTAAGCTTTTGTGTATGCTTTTGTCAAACCTAAAAATGCAGTGGTATGTAAGAAACCACCAAAACAAAATGCAGCTATCATATAACTACAGAAAACACAGCTATATAAACTAACAAATCCATGCTCACCGTACCAGAGGTATCACCACATTGCACTAGAGGTAATTCAATGATTTGATGTGCTTCGTTCTTGTGAAGATCTGCTAGATATTGGATCATGGATTCTCTGCTTCCTGTTGGATATTGGACCACAGCTCCTAGGCTTGCTTTACATTCCAGTTCCTCTTGGGCTTGAGAAACAATGTAGTGAATAAAATTTAGTGCAATGGGAATTTGTGCCGGACTACTAGGAGCATGTCTCAGCTGGTGACGAGCCCATAGAGGGAAATTTAGGAGTATAACCACAACGTTTGGGAGTATAACCAGATGGAGGACTGTGCGTGGAGAATTTTTCTCGATAGAGCAGAGCAGAGTTAAAGCAGAGCGTATGGAAAAGCAAGGTCGATGTGTTTTGGAGCCGAGAAATGAATGGAAACAAAACCATGGCACAGGAATTAGGATTGTGCATTATGTACTATTTGGGGCTGACTGTGCAACAGAGGGCAAAGCAGAATGGTATGCATAGTGGGAGGACAAAGAAGTAATCTGGCTAGAGGACAGATGATAGAATAATGGAAGATATGACAAACTGGGAGTTACAAGGTAGAGAGGGAAGCCAAAAATGGCATTGGCTCTGATACCATGTCAGGCCAGGAGGTAACTCCTCAAATGAAATTGTGTTTATTCATTTAGATTGTTCATAGTTATATACATGAGGGAGCGACTCTTGAGTTTCATCTCCCAATGGCTCTTCCTTTTCCATTATTTATTATTTACATTATTTACAATTGTTCACCCAATCCCCATGATTTGGTGTCAATAGCTGCATAATAATAAAACCCTCAGTCATTGCACTGGTTTTCCCAAGTTTGGTTTTTCTGGGACATTTGTCCAAAAATAATTGTCTCATATTTTATGTGTGTGTTAGCATTTCTCAGTTTCCAACGCATTATTTTTCTACAGTATTTTATTTGTGAAGATTGCAGTATGTTTAATTCAATATTTGTTGTAGAAAATAAATTGTTAAATTAATTAACAATTAGGAGAAATAATATTGGTTGCTGCAATATGATTCCAATTTGGAATTTTCATAGTGTTGGGAGACTCCAAATTAGTAATCAACTTGGCCAACTAGAAAATTAAGGTGGAAAATGTTTTCCTTTAGTCTCTAATGTTGGAAATTCAGGAGGTAATGTGTTCTCATGAATGGTTATATTTCAACCACATTCTCAAAGAGCTTAACACTAAAGTAGGTGTAATTTCAAAAGAGGCTCCTAAAATTACCATTGGCTACATTGGGATCAGTAAATTCCTAGATGGATAGGAACATGAATATATTGAATTCCATATCTTACCACCTTATTTTTCTTTGCCTTACTTTATTTTTATCTATTGGTTTGATATAAATGTATGTTGGCTTACAAGCGGATAGAGGATGATCTAGTGGATCCTGATTTATTTTTTTTAATCTTGGTTGGAAGGATTGTTCAGTGTTTTTTTGTTATAATATGGATAAACTACTAGAATTTCATGTTGTAGAAAGTAACATGTATATTCATTCCTAATGAATATAAGAGATTTTTATCTTATGAAAAAATAGAGAATATGAAAATTTCTATTGGCCTTGAATACCTTGCATTAATAATATGAAATTTTCCAATGGTCTAAAATACCTTGGATGGGGCATATGGACATAGTGCACCAATTTTAATTGGCTTTGAATTTATGAGTAGATAAAAAAATACGAAATATAACATTTTTTTATCAATTTATTTTTTTTAATCACAATAAACACTTTACATTTAACACAAAAATAGAGTACCCCTGATCAGGTTGGTATTATCATCAAACATGTGAGATATTATTATGTGGAAGGGGGAAAAGCCCACCATCAGCACCCTGCTCCACAGAGAGGGAAGATGTGGCCATCTTTCCCTCCACCTTGCCCTCAAAATAATCAGTGATGAATTTGCAGGATGCCTTTCACTTCTTCTATAACTGGATTTGACAGGTAGCTAGGAGTTAGTTGTGCTTGTAATAACCATTCTCATATTGAAGCAAGGAAGCCAACTTCCCATTTTCTAGCAACGGTGGAGGCAACTTTTCACCTTGAGCGTTGATGTTTTGTGTAATAATTGTTTCAATTTTTCATTAGGAGGAACACCTAAGTCCCCCTAACCTGGCCTCCCTTTCACATATTTAATTGGAGCCTAGTTGGGCCTTTGTTGTTGTGAAAAATTCAGATATTTCCTAAGGTGTGCTCTTCAATCGATCAAGGAAATGGAGGAGTGCTTGTTCGTGGGGATATGTTAGATGTGGCATGACGATAATCTCTCGGCATGGGTGCTTTAGTAACTAGGATTGGCTTGAACTTACTTTCCATTGCTCTTGACATCAAGTGCTTTGTAATGATACTCCTATCCTATGTCAATTTTCTTTGCCTATAATTTTTATTTGGTTTATATTTTTGGATCCTTTACGTGCTTTATTATTTTTTTCACATTATATCCTCTAGTTCCCACCTCCTCATGCCCATGTAGCAGTGTACCCCTCTCATACGACTTTTCATGGGAAGGTTTGTTTCTATGTGCCTGTATAGACACCACTTCCATATCTAGAGCCCTACATTGGCCTTGTCACCTATGACTCGACCTCGTTTATCCTAGTTGACTCTTTCTCCTTCCCTGTTAACTTGGCCAACTCTATTTCTCTTATGTGGCTCCACTTTTCTCCTCTCGACCACCCTTTTCATTCTAGTTTGTCTAGCATGCCCCAATAGAAATGAAAATCCAATGAGGCTCTTGTAGCAAGGGAGATGGAAGTTCTAGGGATTGGTTTTGTGATCATTCTTTTGCATAGATATATCATCAATATGCCCCATATCATATTTAGCTTTCCATGGACCATGCAACTTCTAAGGCCATGGCCAACAGAAATGACTACTTGGATGCATAAATTCTCACCATAATTGTTGACCATCTTCTTGATTTCGTCCATACTTGTCATAGACAAAATCAGTACCTTTGTATCATAGAATTATACTAGCATATAAAATCCCTTATTGGAAAAACTCTTGTGGAAAGAGAAGATGCCAAAAGGTAGATTTATTTTTAGCTATATTTCGTTCGAGCGAAATATAGAGAGATGTCCATGTAACATAGAGACACAAACCTTCGAATGATCAAGATCAATGCCATCCTTTCCAAAGGCAAGGGCCCTACTTCAACTGACATGTGACATCAATAGATGTTAGTAAACTATCACAAAGAATACCTTAATAAAGAATCCATTTGCCATCAATCCAAAACTTGTAGACTCTTGAATTTTAATTCAATTACCAATGATTATTATATGGATTGTAGGAATTTAACCTCCATGGAATATTTTAAAATGTTCATAGTAGTATACACAAATAAAAGGTTGAGATTTATCTCCAAAGTAGTTATGCTCAATTTATTTTTTATGAAATTGATTAATTAAAAAGTAAATCATATGAAGGACTAGCATATGAAGTGAGTTATGGTTTTTTGGGTATGTGGTATTCATAACACACAGTATTGGCCCATGGTATTGTAACAAAATCTATTTATAGATGAAGAATATCCACGATAAAGTGGGTGTAAATCTCCACTTATGAATCTTGTTATATTTTCATTTAAATGTATATAAGTTTAAATTATATATTATTATTTTTTTATAATTAATAATAATTTAAAAAATAAAGTTATAATTTAGTTAATTTTTATTTTTTTATTTTTTATTTTTATCTTTTTTAAGTAAAGTAAGACGTTTCATGAAGTAAGTGTAAGTGTTCTGATGTTTATTATGCATTGATGTCTATTTACCAACCATTTAATTTATATGGTTGTGCTAGTTTAAATTTATTTTAGTGTGATATGTATATTATATAACAAATTAAATTGAATCAATTTTTTATTTTTATTTACTTTTTTAATTGCAAATAAATTATGTTTAAAAACTCATTTTAACATCTCCTACATAGTGGACTAAAGTTAATAATTTTTTTTACAAGAACGATGAACTTTTACTAATAAAAGAGGAAGTAGATACAAAAAGCGTCTACTCCCAAAGGAATTTTACAACAAACTAATTTTGATAGCAATGTATCCTATACTTGGGAAACCCAAACACCAACAAAAATAAGGAGCTATCAAACTTTTCAGAGCAAAGTATTCAAGACTGTATCAAATCTTAGACCAACTAACAGAGGAGAGAGGTTGTTTTAAACAAAAATATGTCCATTCCATTCTCATTTTTGTTTACCTCTCGAACCTTCACTTAAACTCCCAAAATCACTTTGATTCCCAACCCTGTCATAGCTTCTACATCCAATTCAGTTAAATTTCATGCTTGTCACCAAGGGAGGAGTAGCTTTGACCATGGATACAAGGAGTTGTCCTGCAGGAAGACTTGTAGCATGTTTTGCATAGATATCCACATGATCATTAAGGTTTCGAAGAATATGCAGAAAGGTTATACTTCTGGAACTCTTGTATATGTTTAGTGCTTTCTAAATTTGAAACTCAATCTTTTCATTTACAAATTGGTTGCTTGTGTTGAGTCTTTTAATTAAAATTTTTGAGTCCCCCATTACCACCATTATACCTTGGGTTCATTTCACTAGAACCTACAGCCTTATTCCTAATGCAATGGCCTCTACATCATTATTTATTCTCTTTCCTAGGCCAAGGGAAAAAAATTGTATCTGAATTCCTATGGGATCCCATATGACTCCCCTTGCACATGCATCCCCTAGATTCCCTCATGAGGCTCCATCGAAAACAATACAATGGGATTGTTGCTCTTTTATCTAGTTGTTCAGGTTTTCCTTCCTTATATGTAGAATCCAACATGTATGTTGAACCATACATCTATTAGAATACAAGTTTATTTTTTGGAAAAAGGTGTTTACCTAGTTACATTCTATGTCGCTTAATCCTTCATCAATTTTTTGGTTCGAGGTCTCTACTTGAAAGGTTTCACGAAGTAAACCTATCTCATGTACTGCCATCTTTGCAGGGGATGTGTATTTCTAGTTGAAGACCCCTACATTTCAAGCCAACCATATCTTCCAAAGGAGATATTTTGGTTAGGATAACCAAATTATATTGAGATGCAAATTTTTCCTCAAGTTTCCTAGATAGTTTTTCCATCTTTTCACAGATATGTCTTCCACTGCATTTGGAATCAGGTCCATGCTAAATAAATTTTTTTGCGTTATTTTCTAGACTTGTTGAGCGTAATCACACTACAGAACGATGCATTGGAGGGATTCTTCCTTATTTCTATACAAGTAACAAATTGTAGGCCCTTGAATTCCTCTTCTCTTCAAATTTTCACCTATTAGAATTTTTTGGTGCTACAATAGCCAACTAAAGAAGTTTACCTTGGACAGATCATTATTATTCTAAATGACTTACCAAACTAGAGACTTAATTTTTGTAACTTGGGTACCACAAATTTAATCGTACCATTACTTGATTATATAGGTTACCTTTGGCCCCCAAAATTTGGCATCTCGCATTTCAAGCCCTATTGGATCCCAAGGCCTAAGGATTTCTAATAATTTCTCGTAACTATCCCTGAATTGGGGGTGGGGGGGGGGGGGGGGGGGGGGGGGAGGGGGGGGAGGGGTGGGGGGGGATTTCAAGCTCCTTCCAATCCTTCCATATTATAGTTGCATCCTCTTCCCATTTTTAAAAGTCATTTATCCTATGTACCCCTTTAGTCAAGAGGTGCACTACTACTGGTTTGAATTCTGGAATTTATTTTAGAGGAAGTAAGTCCATAATATTATCCTCTGAAGGTCTTATTGAGAATACATTCCCTAAAATCCAATGAAGTGCATCTCCTAGTAGGCCCACTGACCTTTCATAGTTTTTCCAAACTGACAATTCTGAGGAATGTTTAAGATTTAGGGGCTTGTCTAGACACTTCAACCTCACCTACTTAAATTATTTTTTATGCATATAAATATTCCACCATATTTTAGGACTCAACACCATTCTCCATAAAATTTTGGCACCCAAGGATAGATTCATGAGTTTCATGTATTTGATATTTAGCCCCCCTTGTGAGATTAGGGCTTTAAGCTTCTTCCATTGTACCAAGTGGAATTTCCCCTAATTATCTTTCCCTCCTTTCCATAAGAAATTTCTTATCATTGGATCCATAGCATTTAGGACTCTATCCAGTGTTATAATTTCCAAACTCTAGAAAATTAGCAGAGCAAAGTGAGCCACTTGTATAAGAACCCTTTTACTTGTCGGATTTAATGAGCATACCCCCCAATATTTTATTTTCCTTTCCATTTTTTGCATAATTCCATACCAATCATTGGCTCTTTCATATCTCAAATATACTGGGATACCCAAACAAGTAAAGGAGATCAAAGAGTGAACTGGGGTAAATCGCAGTCTTCTAGCTATATGGATAAATTCATTAATGCTGACATTTCATCCATAAACATGGCTCTTTTAATTATTTTTAAGACTTCCTAAGGTCTGACAGAACATGTTTATTACCTTTTTAAATATTTATGTAATGATCATGGAGGCTCATCTATGAATTGCACGTGATTGATTTCCTTAACCCCTCGCACAGTCATAACACCTAGAATATATCATCACTACAGAAAGCAAAGGGAAGAGAGGGTAGTCTTTCCATAGCCCTTTAGTGATAGGGAAGAAGGCTCCTTGCCTACCATTGATTGGGGATGCCACCCATGGTTTCCCTATAAAAGCACTAATCCATTTCATGAAGCCTAGATAGAACCCAAACCTTTCTAAAATTTTAAGAAAGAAGGAATGCTTCTTTATTGAATGCATTAGCCATATCAATTTTGATCACTATTCCTTTTCCCTTTCATCACTAACACGAGTGTATAACTTCCTAAACTAGGATTATATTTTCCAAAATCTCCATTACGTGAATAAAGCCTCCTTGATTTTCTGACATAATTATGATCATGATATTCTTTAATATTTTAGCCATAACCTTTATGAGAGTTTTATATGAATTATTATAGAAGGAAATAGGATTAAATATTGCAAATGGGGAGGGGATCCTTTCTTTAGGAATTAGTGCTAAAAAGGAGGATTTGTTTGCACCCCCCACTCTTCTATTTCTCAAAGTGTCATTAATCATACACCAGAGATCATATTTAATAATTTCCCAACATGATCTTTTGAAATTGATGGTGTACACATCCAGTCGTAGGGCCTTATCTTACTCCAATTATTAAATAGCTTCCCAAATTTCCTTATCCCCAATATTTTTTGTAATCTCCCCATTTTCCCATTCCATAATCAGTTGAGGTACTTCTTCCAGCATTTCCTCTATATGTTCTTCTACATCTTCACTTCCTTCCTTGTAAAGATTGTTGCAATGGCATTCATCTTCTTTTTTCACTTTCTCCTGGCCGTCTCCCTACTATATTCCATTCCATTTAATTTTTCTGATTTTTTATCATTTTCCATGCCTTATCCTACTTATGAAAATAGCTCATGTTTTGATCTCCTAATTGGATCCACAAATCCACAAGCTTTTGGATTTTAATAGCCAATACTCCTCCTCCTAGTAGATTTTATATAGGTTGGCTGAAAGTTGTGCCTATGTTGTTAATCCTTCTTGTGTTAAATTTGTCCTCTCTAATTTGAGCCTTTTTTCTTCCACCAGCTTCAATATTTCAACCTTTTCTTGCTTAGGTGATTTGTAATTATTTTTGGCCCTCTCCTTCAACCTATTTTTTTTACTAAGTTTTTATTCCCATAGATATTAAGGTAATCCTTGAATAGTTTTTCCCATGCCTATTTTATTAATGGAATAAACACTTCCTGCTTGACAAAAAGTTGGTTAAACTAGAGAGAATTTGGCTTCCCATGTTTATTTCCTCTATTATCAAGGATATTGGGCGATGATCCAAGAATGGGAATGGAAAGATCTCCACCTTTGCCTCCCATTTTTCTTTAAAAATTGAGATTTGAACCAAAAACATGTCTAACCTAGCCACAATATGTGCCCTTCCCACTCTTCTGTCAATCCAAGTATATTCCCCCTTATTGGGTGTTACATCTATCCAATCCCAATGGACCATTAATCCTTCAATATAGTACCACATTAGTTTTAGGCCCACCCTTCCTCTCTTTTTTTCATGTTCAAATATCATGTTCAAATCCCCTCTTATTACTAATCTTAATAGGTATTGACTTCTACATATTCTAATAAAGAATTCCAACAATTTTGTTTTCCTTCAATGCAGATTGGAACATACATAATGAAGAGAGATATAATTATATTTACCTCTCTAATCCATTCTTCAGTCATTATCCAGTGGTGATTGACTATAGCTTGGATTATATTTATTTTAGTTGGGTCCCGTGTCATGAGAGTTCCTCTCGCTGTTCCTTGGGCACTACTTTCCACTCCTTCACAAATTCTCCATTTTTTCTTCCCAATTCTTATTGCTTCCTTTTCATTCAATTTCATTTCTTGAATTAGCATTAGGGAAGGGTGCTCTAGTTTCAAAATGTCTCTAATTGCTTCCTCCTTTTGGTGCATCCTTCTACAATTCGAAGAGATTATTTTCCTTTGTTATGCTTGGTGTTTTTGGGTTGTGCCTTGGCTTGATCCCCCTATCTTGTCTTGTAGGGACTCTTGGGCTATAGTTATCTATCCCTTTCTAACATGTTGTTGAGAACGCTTTGGGTCCCCCTCTCATTTTCCCTTTGAGCCTCATGTACTCGTAATTCCAAATTTGTTTTCCTACCTCATTTTTGGGAACTTGAATGCTCTTGATCCTCTATTTCCTTAATACTAGACGATTCTGAAGCATGATTTTTAATTATCATAAGTTTCTTCAAGACCGACTCTTCTAGGGTTAGAGACAAATCCCATTGGATCCTTATTTTTTTTTATTTTTCTCTATTTCTCCTTGTGCCATTTGTCCTTCTTCCCCCCCCCCCCCCCCTTCTAGTTTGGTTCCCAACCTCTACGAGGGTTGTGAATTGGTTCCTTACCTAAACATGCACATTTGGTGCCCTAGAACCTCCTTGCATAAAGGGATTCCTTCTTTTAACTTATGTCCAATTTTCCTAATGGTTGGTTTCTTCCTACTCCAAATACCCATTTTTTCCATTTTTGACAAAACTCCTATATTTGTGACAGTGCTTACATTTAAAGGGTAATTGATCGTAGTCGAAAGGTCACAGATGTATACATCCATTCAGAGAAACTTTGATTTTAAACATGAGGCCTTTATCCTATTCTATCTCTATGAATATTTCTGCACAAGAAAAGTTGTTCTTATGATCTGCCATATCTAGAAATTTTCCTAGAGAATTTTCAATAGCTTCCATCCCATCTGTGTTCCATCAATACATAGGGAGATGTGAGAGTTTAACCCACACAAATATTGTTTTAGGGATGTCTAAGTTTGGGTGAAAATCCAAACTCCATTTATTTAGGTACAAACCTCGAGGCCCCTTAAAATAAGATCCTGTTAGGTCCTTATAATACTAGTGATTCTCCCATTACTATTGTCATTGTAGCCCTTATTGTTATTATTGTGCCCCTATTGTCCCCATATTGTTATAGTGTGCCCCATAGAATCCCATTATTGTTATTGTTGTGCCCTCATATTATTATTGTTATGTCGGTTTTGATTATATTGTGACCCCTTAGACTCCTATATATAGAAAGGAGGTTTAGTCATTTGTGTCATCCAAGAATTGTTAATTTATGTAATGTAAAGGAGGTTCCCCCTCGAAGAGGCTGATTTTGAAGTAGTTGATCTATCTTTTCTATCTTTTTGTGAGCTAGTTCATAACATTTGGTATCACAGCTTTGGATTCTAGGGTTTCATTGCTCCAAACAAGTCATCATGGAATTTTCACTATGATATTTTTTCTACGACATTTCAGAAGCTACCAAAAAAACCCATTTTAGTCAAGATCTCGATGACCCTTAGGTATAAATTTCAGATCTTGTCTCACTATATTTTTTGAGATATGATCTAAGGAAGTTAGGGTTTTGGCAAGCTCTTGAATTACATCCCAAACAGGCGACCTTGGGAAAATCGTCATAACTTTCTCTCTGAGTATAAAATTGAACTTTTGTAAGAATTTACAAAAACAGAGCAGGTTGTAGTTTTCTTTGCATCGTTTTCAGGTCTGAAGGTTGAAAAAGTGACATGTGTCACTTCGTAAAAGTTTGCTCTAATGAAAAAGTGTATAATCAGGTCATCTTGAGAGATTGGGAATAATTCTTTCTTGGAGAATCCAATTTCAATCAGAGTGGTGGCATTGGAAAGAGGATTTAGAGGGCTACCATATTTCACAATTTCATACCTTGGAGATCCGAAATTTCATAGATACATCAAATTAAATATCGAGATCCTACAAAGTGAAAAAAGGTGTGTAGGTTTTTTTTTAATTTTGTATAAGTTTGGTTCGAAAAATTAGTTTGAAGGAATTCAAAGGGCATAGTGAATCATAATTATCATTAATTTATGCCCCGAAGAAAGAAAATGGAAACACCTAGTAAGCAACCTGAAATATCTAGCATGACTGGTGAAGAAGACGAAGAAATGCAACATGATATATCAAAATTACGAGCCCAAGTGAAACTAAATTCACTCTCACAAAAAGTAATAGAAGCTAAGATGGATGGTATGGAAGATAAGATGGATGGTTTAAAGAAATGCATGGAAGCTAAGATGAATGACGTGGAAGCTAAGATGGATGGTTTAAAGAAAGGCATGGAAGTTAAGATGAATGAAGTGGAAGCTAAGATGGAAGGAAAAATGGAAGATTTGAAGACATATTTGACAAAGTAGATCCATTATTGAAAACCAAATCCTTGTCCTCTCTAAATTCAAATAGAAAAGTGAAAAAAAATGGCACAAAAAAGGGTATCAATTCTTCCCTTGCAAAGAGAAATTGAATTTTGTTGAACCTAAATTTCTATTATTTTGGGGCTGGCCAAAGGCACATGAATTTCTTGATTAACCCTCAATCTAGAAGAGTTAGGGCCTTCATATTCAAGGTTGTTAGAGGGACTACCACTTCCATAGCCTATTCTAGTCTCTTAACAAATTTTGTCGTACCTAACTTTTCCTTACCTTGATTGTTTGCGATGACCCTGCGAAATTCCTCAATTTCTACAGCATGTGTAGACTATGGCTCCCCCATTATGCTTCCAATTTGTGTCTAAAACCTTCACCTTTCTAAGGGAACCCTCGCTTTTTTCCCAACCCTGCTCTCCCTAGTTTGCACCTGTACCCTCGCGAAATCTAGCTCCCAGTTCTCTGAATATCATAGCTCATGTACTACAATACATATTTTAATATCAAAAGTAATACAAAAATTTAATTATTATAAATTTAACATATAAAGGTAAACATCAAATTTCCACACTAATAATATTGTCAATACCACATATATACTTATATTTATAATTCATTTATACAATATTTTATATGCATACAACATATTATGTTTATAGCCCATGGGGCTTTGGATTGATGGTGAATGATTGTTTTTTAAGGTACTTTTCCATTATATCATGTTTTAAAATTTTTATTTTTATTTTCATTCTACATCAATTAAATACTTGCAACTACTATTAGCTATAATTATTATGTTACAAATTTATGAATACATAAAATATTTATTAAAAAAAAATTACATTTTGATAAACACTTTCCAAAAGAAATTTTGTATCACTATTAACTTTGTTTAACATTTTGGGTGGACACTTCACCTTTCTAATCTTTGATGATGAGTGGACTGCCTTTTTTACACATTTTCCTTCTTAGAAATGTTTATCAATATAAATAATTGTAAAAACCTACCTTCTCTTCAAAAGAAAATGACACTATTTAATTGCAATAATGTGAATAACTACTATTTAATCCTTATAATAATCTTAGTTTCAAATATTATTTGTTAAGTTAAAAAATTATAAATACATAAGATAGTAAAAAAAAACACACTATTTAATATTTAAAAATTTAATTTTAATGACCTGAATAACTACTATTTAATCCTTGTTATAATCTTAGTTTCAAATGTTATATGTAAGTTTGACGTTCTTTTTTTAAATGATGCATTGCATTTATCGTTGTTTTTATAAAATAAATATGTTGATTTTGCCTTCATAGATGCGTTTACTTTCATCCCATTCATTTTGTAGGTTGTATTTATATATTTTATTTTATATTTTATTTTATATATATATATATATATGGTACATATTTAAATATTTTATTTATAAATTATGGGGATAGAGTAAATGGTGACAAGGTGTTTTGTTAAGGCACTTTATAGTGTAAAGGTTTTTGTTTTGAAACTATGCAGGCAAAAATCCAACCATGTTGAGTGTTGGTGTGGTTCAAATTAGGTGTGATCCTTGGGTGATTTCGATGACTTAGATGCCCCTGGGTCGTGGCTACTCAAGCCATGGACTAGGCGTATCATTCATCTCAAAACTCATAACCTAGTAGACAAAAAAATTTATATATACATTTTTTTATTTTTTATTTGATATTTTAATTATTTTTTTTGGATTATTTTAAATATTATCATCAATATTACCATTATTTCTCACCATCATTTTCGTATATTTTAATAAATTATTACATATTAATATATCCTCAATAAATTTAAGCAAAAGTATATTAATTTTTTAAATTTGAATAAATTATTAAATATTAAAGTTATGATAAATTCAAATTATATAATTATATTTCTATATTTTTATAAATTATTAAATATTTAAGGATTGAGTAGATAGAAGATATGTTTCATATGTAGATGTAAGTTTTCATATTTATTTATGTTGAATTATTGTTTATGGATGTAAATTGTGTGTGGGTGAAAGCAATGTTCGATGTTTTGGGTGGACACTCCACCCATCATCAGGGACAAAATAGCTAAAGAAATATGATAAGAGATTATCATGAATGAGAATAAATAGATTAGGGTAGAAAGCCTTTGAGGGACAAATAAACAAGAAAGGAAGGGTTAAAAAGAAAAATTAATTAAATATTTTAAGATAAAAGTTTACCATTGGAAGAAACTAAATAAATTCAAAATAAATCAAAATAACCCTTGGAGGAAAAGAGGAATAATTTAATGGGAAGAATAATTAAAAATTTGATAAAAATTAAAAATTAAGGATGAGAGAACAAAGAGAAAGGGGTAGGGTAGAGAGGAAAAGAGAAGATAAATCCTAGAAGAGAGGAAAGGGAAAAGACCTAAAAAATTAAGGGAGATGAATAAATCTAGAAACGATAGACTAAAGCAAGTTTAAAGAAGGGAAAGGCGCGGGGAAGGGAGGAAAGGGGGGTAAGTTGAGGCAGATCGGAGGGAGGAACTAGCAAGATAAGAGATTACGAAGAGTTGGAGGGAGAAACAAAAGGAGGAAAATTAGTGACTAAGATGATGAATGGTAGGCTTCCATGAATGGCTAAGTTTATAGAAATATTCACAATTAATATTGTTTGGGTATTTTTATACAACCTCTTAGAAAATATAAGTGGAATAGAAAGGTTCAATAGCTAGGATTTTACTATCACCAAAGCAAATGAGGTGGTTGGATTTACATGAATTTTTAGCAATGGTTGATTCGGCAGTGCAATTATGTTTGGTGTCAATGACATGTTCTTTACGACGAGCTTGGAGGGATCTACCTATTTCACCCATATAGGACTTTCCACATGAGCATGGGATTTAATAAACTCCTAAACCAAACATCAAAATAGATCTATCTTTAACAGGTTTGAAGAGGTGTTTAAGGGTTTTGTAGTATTTAAATAAGGTTTTGATTTATTTTAGCAAGAATTTTGGAGATTCAGTCAGTAGTACCGTAATTGTAGGCAAAGAGATGTGGTCTATGGGAAAGGGAGGGGGGGAAGAGATTGAGGACATGGGTTCAGAATTACAGTTTAGACTAAAAGCTTTATGAATTTGCAAGGAAGAGTATCCATTGTTTCTAAAGGCTTTAGAACGGTCAAATTTCTTTGAAGCAATGAATTAGGGGGCAGAGAATGCTTTCTCTCACACACAGTTGTGCATTATTTTCACTCACATAGGGTTTACATCCAAAAGTAATAATCTAACTATGTTTCATTTCATTTTAATATTTTAGTTATATTTCTTAAATTTGTTTTTTTTAAATACGATGTATACATTTCCAAAGCAATATTATGATTAGGATTTATAATATCATCATCAAATATTTTTTTTGTTAAATTTATTTTATTTTAAGATAAAAATATAATATATAAAAATAAAGAATAATGAGTAATATTATTATTATTAAAGAAATTTTTATTTTTATTTTTTTATGGCAATTAAAAATTGTAATATTTATTTTATTAAATTATGAATAGAATTGTGAAGATTAAGGTTTATAATAATTTCCACAAAGAGTATCATTTCTATCTTAACTCTACTCTATCCACAATCATTAGGAAATAACCTTCCTTATTTACGACAACAGTCTAGAGTCTTTTACCTATAAATAATTAGCCATATCATCCAATCTCATCCACCTTAAGCTAATTCATGAAGAGGAGGAAGGGAACACAAAATCTAGAGATCTCTTTTGGCATTTCAAGGAAAAAATTTGCCATGTATCTTAGATTCAAAATATTCTGGTTCTTAGCCTATGAGGGGAAACTCAACTAGTGATCATCATGATATGAAACATTATGTAAACAATGAGATGCAACATCCAAATCCTCGTGGTTCAAGCCAACAAAAAAAAAAGAGTATAGTTCTTATTTTGTGGTAAGGGTCTTTTTTCATTTCATTTCCACCACAAAGAGTGTAGAAAAACCATTTTTATAAGGGGGGTCATAGTTACTTGGATCTAGTGGTCTATATTTGGATAAATGAACACTTGATTTCGAACCACTTAAAGAAATGTCCTCCATTTCACTAGTTTTGGTTTATTTTTTCTATCTTCCCTTGTATATATTAGATGAAAAACTTTGGAGGCAATTGGAAACACATTCAACATCATTTTTAGCAAATTCAATATAAAAGAAATCCATGCACTTGAATTTTTGTTGAAGTATATCTAAAAAATAGTCTCTCATATGCAATGGAATTTTAATTAGATGAATGGACATCAATGCCAATCATCAGATGCAATAGTTATCATGAGTCAAACCATTTGTGAAAAATTCTCAAAAAGGATATTTTCTTTTACCAAAGATTTTAAGCTAGATTCCTCTAGTTTCCAAACACCATGTGAAAAATAAGAGTAGAGAATCTCCAAGGAACCCAAGAAAATAGCTAAGGCATTCACCCTATCAAAAATGATTTTATATTGTAAAATTATCCCATGATGGGTTTAGCTTAAAACCAAGGCCAATTAGAAGAGGAAAATTCCATCAAGAGAAAAGACTAATAAAGAAAAAATACAAAATGAAAAAAATGTTTAAACTTCATGGCGAATAAAGGTTTGAGAAAAATTCCCCATTAAAATATCAACACCCTTCCAATACTAAAATCCTTCCCAAAAGAGATAAAGATTTGGGAGATAAAGAATAAAAGGAAATAGGCATAAATTAGTAAAGTACAACCGTCCAAAAATGGGAGAAAGGGAACCATAAAGTCCCCCATAGCAAAGAAATATCAATTGTGGAAGTTAAAATAACATGGAAAGAGAAATTAGAAAGTAAAATCTCTCTAAAATTGAAGCAATGCGGCTTTGACTCCAAAGGAACAAACATTGAGGGAAAAGCATATTTTAGATATCCTTACCCTATTATTAAAAGATGCAGGATGCTCAAGTAAACAAATGGGAATAAGCAATAATGCTTGTCTTCTTCATTTTCTATGTAGTCATTTTCAATGGCAAATAACCATTTCAAAAAGTTAGTGATGTATTACATTCTTCTTAAAAAGATGTCTGAGAATAATCACTAATGCTTCTCTTAGTTATTTTCTATGTAGTCCTTTTCAATGACAAATAACCATTTTAAAAAGTTAGTGATGTATTACATTTTTCTTAAAAATATGTTTGAGAATTGTATTTATAATGATATTGTATTTTTTATTTTTATTGTCTTTGTAAAGTCACATTTTCATTTTTATTAAATTAAATATTTGTTATTAAAAAAAAAAATACACACATTTTTAAAAATTATTTGATTGAAAAATTCAATAACAAATTTTTCTCTCACCTGGCACTTTAAATTATTGAGGCATTCAAATGGTTTTCGTATAGTTTTATATGAAACTTATTTAAATTTTAAAAGTGATTAAATATATAGGTTTATATATATATTATATATTGAAATATATTTTTAAAATTTTAATTTAATTATTAATAATTATTAGATGGATGGTATATATTTTTAATCTCCACAAAATATTTTAGAATATTCTTAGTAACTTTTACAAATCCAAATGCTGATATTTATCTCTAAAGTAGTTATGCATTTTTTGACCTTTTAATTAATATGTAGTTAAGTAGTTACAAAAAGTGCCATATGGAACAAGTGTACCATAATGAAATGAGTTATAGTTTGAATAGGCCATGGTATTGTAACAAATTTCTATTTACATATTCACAATTTGGATAGTGAAGCGAGGGTGAATATCCATGGTTAAGAAATCTTTGTTACATGTTTATATATTATATATTATATATATAATAATTATATATATATATATATATATATGTATGTATGTTTAACTTATATATTAATTCTTTTTATAATAACTAATAACAATAATAATTTAAAAATAAAGTGTTATTAATTTACTTAATTTTTATTTAATAAATAATAATAATAATTTTAGCAACATGAGATGTATAAAGAAATAAGTGTTTATTATATATTGGCACATATCCACATTTACTAGCCATTTAATTTATATGGCTAAGTTAGTGTAATATGTTTTTGAATTTTGATAAAATATAGTTTACAAGAAAGACAATAAGAAGAGATAAGAAATTTGGCAGAAAAAGGCCTCAAAGTCATAATATCTATTCACACATTGTGTATTCATCTTCCAATGATAAAAATATATAACAAATATGAAACCACCTTGTTTTCTCTCACCTTGACACCTCACAAAGAGCTAAAGTAGGATGGGACAAAATAGGATCTAGAGACATACTTAGGATAACAATCGTATCCCAAGATATGAAATACATAAGGTGGTATATCATGACCTTATGATTTTACATGAATAAGAGGCTAACATTCCCCTCTCAATCATAAGTTTGAGAAATAATACCAGAAATGCAACATAAATTGGTACCATATCAAAGTGTTCATGTTTAAACCCTTTATCTGAGTCTCAATGAAGAATTGTGTGCCAAAAATGGATGCCAAAAGCTTCAATCTCAAGAGAGTGAACCAAGAGAGGTGGATTAGTTGCAAGTTTAGAACATCCATCTATTCTTTGCTAGGTTGAAGGACCATCCAAGTGAAAAAAAAATGTCAAATTTTGCTTTCCCATCTAGCAAATTTCATTGTGTCATTGAAATTCTCAATCTGACAACCATCTTCAATTTTATCATCAATTCCATTTCAATTTCGTCACCAATTTCACCCGTTGTAAACTAAAAAGAGAGACCAATTCACTTCATTTTTGAACTCCCCATAAGATGTAGGAGAGTTCTTTCATTGTACCCCTTCCTTCGTTGTACCCCCCTTTCAGGCCTTTTATGAACCATCTATTTGGCCACGTACATATCATTTGTCTTCATTTACCATATCAAAAAATCGTAAGGAAAATCACTCATGTTAAAAATAGTAGGGAGAATGAAAGGAGTCATTTACTTGTATATAGCATACATTGTTGAACATCACTTCATCACCAACCTTATAGTGCTCATCGATGAGCATTTTACAAATTTTATTAACCTCCGAACTTCCAAAAATATGCAAGCCCACACAATTAATCACTCGTATCTTCCTTGTACATTTCAAATGAAGAACAATTTAGTGGAGGGTCTACACACATAGGTTCACATTTCCACACACAGATATTCTCTTCCACAGAAGGAGATTATGCATAACATATCTATCATGAGTACGCAAGTTCATCCACACACATAATCTCAAACATATTCATAATCTCCAACTCCATGGCTCACACAACAGTTTTATCCACACGCTCCACACAACCTCTCTTACATGTTGGTAGCAACATTCTTACAGTGTCGGCAGGTCCATGCATCATTCTTCATGCCTTCACACAGCAACTTTGAGCCACATTCTCCATGAAGGTATACACACATAAAGGAACATCATTCACATAGTAGCCCACTTTGCGCTTCTCATAGAACACGCAGCTCGTTTCTCGATACTCCACTCAAATAATACTCATTTCTCAAGCCTCGAGCTCAAAATAATATTTGATATCAATTTATAAAATATAGGTCACAAGGAAGACAAGAAGGAGACACAAGAAATCTGGCGAAAAGGGCCTCAAGACATAATATATATTCTTCCATCGTATATTCATCTTCCAATAATACAAATATATAATACAATTATGAAACAACCTCAATTTCTCTCACCTTGACACTTCACAAAGAGATAAAGTAAGATGAGACAAAATAAGATTTAAAAACACACTTAAGATAACAACTATATCCCAAAATATGAAATACATAAAGGTGGTATAGTAAGACTTCATGATTATATATGAGTAGGCGACTAACAACATTTTATTCTTTATTTTTAAATAATAATATTTTTGAAATACTCCTTAACTTAATTATAAATGACTTTTTAACCATTTCAACTTTATATATATAAATAACACTATTTTTTCTCATTGTAATGTTTAAATAAAAAAATTCAAACAACTTTAAAATATAACACAACTTATTACATGAAAACATAAATATTAGTATATTCTTTAAATATTCAATTTCATAATCTTATTTTAATATATATATATATAGTATATATATTAGTATATATATATATATATATATAATATATATATAATATAATGGTTTCTCTTATATATATATATATATAAAAGTTTGTTTCTTGATAGGTTTATAATCCACTTAATTAAAAATACACGGGGCTAAAAACCATCCTAATAATGTAGTTGAACTCCTTTGAAAATGCCTTATCTTCTTCCCTAATGAATCTACAAGTGAGTTCCGCTTAAATTTTGAATATATCTAGTTTGCAATCTCTCATTTCTGTGAATTTATAGGGTTTGTGCATTCATTGAGATAAAAGTGTGCACTTACGATTAACTACATAGGTTGATGGGTTTTAAGGAGGTGGTTCTTTTATAGAAACATTGGAAGAGGGGGAGAGGCCAACTCTCATGCATTTAAGGAAATAAAATTTGGTTGGATTTACTGATGAGAATTAATTTTCTAGACTTATTACAATTAAATAATGCTTTTAGTTAAACATAGACTTAGTTAAACATAAAGTGATTTAGAA
>APFE031286245.1:114522-161767 GCA_000404065.3 Pinus taeda | reverse complement strand
CTTCTCTTCAAAAGAAAATGACACTATTTAATTGCAATAATGTGAATAACTACTATTTAATCCTTATAATAATCTTAGTTTCAAATATTATTTGTTAAGTTAAAAAATTATAAATACATAAGATAGTAAAAAAAAACACACTATTTAATATTTAAAAATTTAATTTTAATGACCTGAATAACTACTATTTAATCCTTGTTATAATCTTAGTTTCAAATGTTATATGTAAGTTTGACGTTCTTTTTTTAAATGATGCATTGCATTTATCGTTGTTTTTATAAAATAAATATGTTGATTTTGCCTTCATAGATGCGTTTACTTTCATCCCATTCATTTTGTAGGTTGTATTTATATATTTTATTTTATATTTTATTTTATATATATATATATATATGGTACATATTTAAATATTTTATTTATAAATTATGGGGATAGAGTAAATGGTGACAAGGTGTTTTGTTAAGGCACTTTATAGTGTAAAGGTTTTTGTTTTGAAACTATGCAGGCAAAAATCCAACCATGTTGAGTGTTGGTGTGGTTCAAATTAGGTGTGATCCTTGGGTGATTTCGATGACTTAGATGCCCCTGGGTCGTGGCTACTCAAGCCATGGACTAGGCGTATCATTCATCTCAAAACTCATAACCTAGTAGACAAAAAAATTTATATATACATTTTTTATATTTATTTGATATTTAATTATTTTTTTGGATTATTTAAATATTACATCAATATAAACAATTATTTCCACCATGCATTTTCGCTATATTTAAGTAAATTATTACATATAATATCCTGCATATAATTAACAAAAGTATATTTAATTTTAAATTTGAATAAATTATTAAATATTAAAGTTATATAAACTCAATTATATATTAATTCTGATATTTTATAAATTATTAAATATTTAAGATTGAGTAGATAGAAAGATTATGTTTCTATGTAGATGTAGTTTTTCATAATTATTGTATGTTGAATTATTGTTTATGGATGTAAATTGTGTGTGGGTGAAAGCAATGTTCGATGTTTTGGGTGGACACTCCACCCATCATCAGGGACAAAATAGCTAAAGAAATATGATAAGAGATTATCATGAATGAGAATAAATAGATTAGGGTAGAAAGCCTTTGAGGGACAAATAAACAAGAAAGGAAGGGTTAAAAAGAAAAATTAATTAAATATTTTAAGATAAAAGTTTACCATTGGAAGAAACTAAATAAATTCAAAATAAATCAAAATAACCCTTGGAGGAAAAGAGGAATAATTTAATGGGAAGAATAATTAAAAATTTGATAAAAATTAAAAATTAAGGATGAGAGAACAAAGAGAAAGGGGTAGGGTAGAGAGGAAAAGAGAAGATAAATCCTAGAAGAGAGGAAAGGGAAAAGACCTAAAAAATTAAGGGAGATGAATAAATCTAGAAACGATAGACTAAAGCAAGTTTAAAGAAGGGAAAGGCGCGGGGAAGGGAGGAAAGGGGGGTAAGTTGAGGCAGATCGGAGGGAGGAACTAGCAAGATAAGAGATTACGAAGAGTTGGAGGGAGAAACAAAAGGAGGAAAATTAGTGACTAAGATGATGAATGGTAGGCTTCCATGAATGGCTAAGTTTATAGAAATATTCACAATTAATATTGTTTGGGTATTTTTATACAACCTCTTAGAAAATATAAGTGGAATAGAAAGGTTCAATAGCTAGGATTTTACTATCACCAAAGCAAATGAGGTGGTTGGATTTACATGAATTTTTAGCAATGGTTGATTCGGCAGTGCAATTATGTTTGGTGTCAATGACATGTTCTTTACGACGAGCTTGGAGGGATCTACCTATTTCACCCATATAGGACTTTCCACATGAGCATGGGATTTAATAAACTCCTAAACCAAACATCAAAATAGATCTATCTTTAACAGGTTTGAAGAGGTGTTTAAGGGTTTTGTAGTATTTAAATAAGGTTTTGATTTATTTTAGCAAGAATTTTGGAGATTCAGTCAGTAGTACCGTAATTGTAGGCAAAGAGATGTGGTCTATGGGAAAGGGAGGGGGGGAAGAGATTGAGGACATGGGTTCAGAATTACAGTTTAGACTAAAAGCTTTATGAATTTGCAAGGAAGAGTATCCATTGTTTCTAAAGGCTTTAGAACGGTCAAATTTCTTTGAAGCAATGAATTAGGGGGCAGAGAATGCTTTCTCTCACACACAGTTGTGCATTATTTTCACTCACATAGGGTTTACATCCAAAAGTAATAATCTAACTATGTTTCATTTCATTTTAATATTTTAGTTATATTTCTTAAATTTGTTTTTTTTAAATACGATGTATACATTTCCAAAGCAATATTATGATTAGGATTTATAATATCATCATCAAATATTTTTTTTGTTAAATTTATTTTATTTTAAGATAAAAAAATAGAAAAAAAATAAAGAATTGAGTAATATATTATTTATTAAAGAAATTTTTATTTTATTTTTATGGCATTAAAGTGTAAAATTTATTTTATTAAATTATGAATAGAATTGTGAAGATTAAGGTTTATAATAATTTCCACAAAGAGTATCATTTCTATCTTAACTCTACTCTATCCACAATCATTAGGAAATAACCTTCCTTATTTACGACAACAGTCTAGAGTCTTTTACCTATAAATAATTAGCCATATCATCCAATCTCATCCACCTTAAGCTAATTCATGAAGAGGAGGAAGGGAACACAAAATCTAGAGATCTCTTTTGGCATTTCAAGGAAAAAATTTGCCATGTATCTTAGATTCAAAATATTCTGGTTCTTAGCCTATGAGGGGAAACTCAACTAGTGATCATCATGATATGAAACATTATGTAAACAATGAGATGCAACATCCAAATCCTCGTGGTTCAAGCCAACAAAAAAAAAAGAGTATAGTTCTTATTTTGTGGTAAGGGTCTTTTTTCATTTCATTTCCACCACAAAGAGTGTAGAAAAACCATTTTTATAAGGGGGGTCATAGTTACTTGGATCTAGTGGTCTATATTTGGATAAATGAACACTTGATTTCGAACCACTTAAAGAAATGTCCTCCATTTCACTAGTTTTGGTTTATTTTTTCTATCTTCCCTTGTATATATTAGATGAAAAACTTTGGAGGCAATTGGAAACACATTCAACATCATTTTTAGCAAATTCAATATAAAAGAAATCCATGCACTTGAATTTTTGTTGAAGTATATCTAAAAAATAGTCTCTCATATGCAATGGAATTTTAATTAGATGAATGGACATCAATGCCAATCATCAGATGCAATAGTTATCATGAGTCAAACCATTTGTGAAAAATTCTCAAAAAGGATATTTTCTTTTACCAAAGATTTTAAGCTAGATTCCTCTAGTTTCCAAACACCATGTGAAAAATAAGAGTAGAGAATCTCCAAGGAACCCAAGAAAATAGCTAAGGCATTCACCCTATCAAAAAGATTCTATAGTTTCCAAACACCATGTGAAAAATAAGAGTAGAGAATCTCCAAGGAACCCAAGAAAATAGCTAAGGCATTCACCCTATCAAAAATGATTTTATATTGTAAAATTATCCCATGATGGGTTTAGCTTAAAACCAAGGCCAATTAGAAGAGGAAAATTCCATCAAGAGAAAAGACTAATAAAGAAAAAATACAAAATGAAAAAAATGTTTAAACTTCATGGCGAATAAAGGT
Organism: Pinus taeda; assembly: GCA_000404065.3. Classification (NCBI taxonomy): domain Eukaryota; kingdom Viridiplantae; phylum Streptophyta; class Pinopsida; order Pinales; family Pinaceae; genus Pinus; species Pinus taeda. Next base: position 158,077 of record APFE031286245.1, on the reverse strand, counting down.
TTGAGAAAAATTCCCCATTAAAATATCAACACCCTTCCAATACTAAAATCCTTCCCAAAAGAGATAAAGATTTGGGAGATAAAGAATAAAAGGAAATAGGCATAAATTAGTAAAGTACAACCGTCCAAAAATGGGAGAAAGGGAACCATAAAGTCCCCCATAGCAAAGAAATATCAATTGTGGAAGTTAAAATAACATGGAAAGAGAAATTAGAAAGTAAAATCTCTCTAAAATTGAAGCAATGCGGCTTTGACTCCAAAGGAACAAACATTGAGGGAAAAGCATATTTTAGATATCCTTACCCTATTATTAAAAGATGCAGGATGCTCAAGTAAACAAATGGGAATAAGCAATAATGCTTGTCTTCTTCATTTTCTATGTAGTCATTTTCAATGGCAAATAACCATTTCAAAAAGTTAGTGATGTATTACATTCTTCTTAAAAAGATGTCTGAGAATAATCACTAATGCTTCTCTTAGTTATTTTCTATGTAGTCCTTTTCAATGACAAATAACCATTTTAAAAAGTTAGTGATGTATTACATTTTTCTTAAAAATATGTTTGAGAATTGTATTTATAATGATATTGTATTTTTTATTTTTATTGTCTTTGTAAAGTCACATTTTCATTTTTATTAAATTAAATATTTGTTATTAAAAAAAAAATACACACATTTAAAAATTACTTGATTTGAAAAATTCAACAAAATTTTCTTCACCTGGCCTTGAATATTGAGCATTCAATGGTGTCTTATTTTAATGAAAACTTATTTAAATTTTTAAAGTGATTAAATATAGTTATATATATATATATAATATATATATATATATATATAATATAATAGAAATATAATTTAAAAATTTAATTTAATTATTAAAAAATAATTAGAGGATGGTACTATTTAATCTCCAACAAAATATTTAGAATATTCTTAGTATATTTACAAATCAATGTATACTTCACTCTAAAGTGTTATGCATTTTGACCTATTAATAAAGTAGTTAACTAAAAATGCCATAGAACAAGTAGCCTATGAAATGAGTTATAGGTGATAGGCCATGTAATGTAACAAAGTCTATTACAATTACAATTGGGATAGTGAAGCGAGGTAAATATCCATGGTTAAGAACTTGTTACATGTTTATATATAATAATAATATTAATATCTTATTAATATATATATATAACAATATATATATATTAGTAGTATTATTTTAACTTAAATATAATTTTTTATAAACATCAACAATAATAATTAAAATAAGTTATAATTTACTTATTTATTAATAATAATAATAATTTTAGCAACATGAGATGTATAAAGAAATAAGTGTTTATTATATATTGGCACATATCCACATTTACTAGCCATTTAATTTATATGGCTAAGTTAGTGTAATATGTTTTTGAATTTTGATAAAATATAGTTTACAAGAAAGACAATAAGAAGAGATAAGAAATTTGGCAGAAAAAGGCCTCAAAGTCATAATATCTATTCACACATTGTGTATTCATCTTCCAATGATAAAAATATATAACAAATATGAAACCACCTTGTTTTCTCTCACCTTGACACCTCACAAAGAGCTAAAGTAGGATGGGACAAAATAGGATCTAGAGACATACTTAGGATAACAATCGTATCCCAAGATATGAAATACATAAGGTGGTATATCATGACCTTATGATTTTACATGAATAAGAGGCTAACATTCCCCTCTCAATCATAAGTTTGAGAAATAATACCAGAAATGCAACATAAATTGGTACCATATCAAAGTGTTCATGTTTAAACCCTTTATCTGAGTCTCAATGAAGAATTGTGTGCCAAAAATGGATGCCAAAAGCTTCAATCTCAAGAGAGTGAACCAAGAGAGGTGGATTAGTTGCAAGTTTAGAACATCCATCTATTCTTTGCTAGGTTGAAGGACCATCCAAGTGAAAAAAAAATGTCAAATTTTGCTTTCCCATCTAGCAAATTTCATTGTGTCATTGAAATTCTCAATCTGACAACCATCTTCAATTTTATCATCAATTCCATTTCAATTTCGTCACCAATTTCACCCGTTGTAAACTAAAAAGAGAGACCAATTCACTTCATTTTTGAACTCCCCATAAGATGTAGGAGAGTTCTTTCATTGTACCCCTTCCTTCGTTGTACCCCCCTTTCAGGCCTTTTATGAACCATCTATTTGGCCACGTACATATCATTTGTCTTCATTTACCATATCAAAAAATCGTAAGGAAAATCACTCATGTTAAAAATAGTAGGGAGAATGAAAGGAGTCATTTACTTGTATATAGCATACATTGTTGAACATCACTTCATCACCAACCTTATAGTGCTCATCGATGAGCATTTTACAAATTTTATTAACCTCCGAACTTCCAAAAATATGCAAGCCCACACAATTAATCACTCGTATCTTCCTTGTACATTTCAAATGAAGAACAATTTAGTGGAGGGTCTACACACATAGGTTCACATTTCCACACACAGATATTCTCTTCCACAGAAGGAGATTATGCATAACATATCTATCATGAGTACGCAAGTTCATCCACACACATAATCTCAAACATATTCATAATCTCCAACTCCATGGCTCACACAACAGTTTTATCCACACGCTCCACACAACCTCTCTTACATGTTGGTAGCAACATTCTTACAGTGTCGGCAGGTCCATGCATCATTCTTCATGCCTTCACACAGCAACTTTGAGCCACATTCTCCATGAAGGTATACACACATAAAGGAACATCATTCACATAGTAGCCCACTTTGCGCTTCTCATAGAACACGCAGCTCGTTTCTCGATACTCCACTCAAATAATACTCATTTCTCAAGCCTCGAGCTCAAAATAATATTTGATATCAATTTATAAAATATAGGTCACAAGGAAGACAAGAAGGAGACACAAGAAATCTGGCGAAAAGGGCCTCAAGACATAATATATATTCTTCCATCGTATATTCATCTTCCAATAATACAAATATATAATACAATTATGAAACAACCTCAATTTCTCTCACCTTGACACTTCACAAAGAGATAAAGTAAGATGAGACAAAATAAGATTTAAAAACACACTTAAGATAACAACTATATCCCAAAATATGAAATACATAAAGGTGGTATAGTAAGACTTCATGATTATATATGAGTAGGCGACTAACAACATTTTATTCTTTATTTTTAAATAATAATATTTTTGAAATACTCCTTAACTTAATTATAAATGACTTTTTAACCATTTCAACTTTATATATATAAATAACACTATTTTTTCTCATTGTAATGTTTAAATAAAAAAATTCAAACAACTTTAAAAATAACACAACTTACACATATTATATATATATAATTATTCTTAATATCCAATTTTCTAAGCTTATTTATATATTATAATATATATAATGGGTTCTCTTATATATATATATATATAAAATTGTTTCTGGAATAAGGTTTATATCCACTTATTAAAAATACACGGGGCTAAAAACCATCCTAATAATGTAGTTGAACTCCTTTGAAAATGCCTTATCTTCTTCCCTAATGAATCTACAAGTGAGTTCCGCTTAAATTTTGAATATATCTAGTTTGCAATCTCTCATTTCTGTGAATTTATAGGGTTTGTGCATTCATTGAGATAAAAGTGTGCACTTACGATTAACTACATAGGTTGATGGGTTTTAAGGAGGTGGTTCTTTTATAGAAACATTGGAAGAGGGGGAGAGGCCAACTCTCATGCATTTAAGGAAATAAAATTTGGTTGGATTTACTGATGAGAATTAATTTTCTAGACTTATTACAATTAAATAATGCTTTTAGTTAAACATAGACTTAGTTAAACATAAAGTGATTTAGAAAAGAATTCCTACGTAGGTATTTTTAAATGCCCCTCGGTTTGGGGGAAACCTAAAAGAGATATTTTGAAATATCTTAGGACCTTTTACATGTCGTGCTCATGACACAGTATCATGTAGGACTATCATGATATTTAGAATTTTTTTTATATTTTATATTTTTGAATCACTTTCAAAATCTTATTAGCTAAGAAATTGGGATTAATGTATTTTTGATTTTAAACGATCAACTTTCATGCACATCATGGATGTAGTGGAAACATAGGGAGATGTTATTTATGATCTCTATGTTTGATGATTTTCTGTTAGATTGGTCTAATAAATCGCTTGTTTTGAAAATAGCTATGTTATTGTATAATGACTTTGGATAGCATAACAAGTTATCCTTAGAGCCTAAGTACTAGAGTTCTTGTAATCCCAATGTAGTTGGCTATCTACCATTTTTTCACATGCCCCTAGTGTAGTTGGGGTTATCTCACTTATTCCAAGTCATTCGCATGGCATAGATGGTCTTATTTGGTTTGTAACACATCCAATTTCCAAGGTCACCTTAAGGTAGTGAGGGTTATAAAAAAAATCACTTCCATCACTCAACTCGAACCTCGTCTCTAAGGCTACCATCATCTCATTCTTGTCAATAGTTTTATGACGATATAAATTTCATATCATTCTCAATTTGTGGCACAAAGATATGGCCCTTAGAATATTTCCTCTAATTCTTTTTATGTCAATCTATGTACATATGATACATGGTGGATGTTATGGAACCCTAGGTCAACATGTCACCCAGAGGATGATGCCTTGTCAACACTAGAGCCACCTAGTCCTCCCATGTCATCTACTGGCTCTAGTTAAATGATTTCATGTTTGATTATACAAATGGTATTTTTAAAATAAAATTTAATTCTTTATTATTGATGACCTTGGTTTCGCAACAAAATTGTTACAACTCCCAAGGCTACCATCTTTAATTATAAACCTGAGGTTTGTACAAACTTAAGAGGTGGCAATGCTATATACATAGTAGGCTAAGCTCTACTCAAGTTACTCTAAAGCAATGGACTAGACCAAGGTATACAGAGACCACTCTAGCAATTGAATATAGATTTGCAAGAAAATAGATTGCATCAAAGGAAATTTCTAACCTTCTTGCAGAAATGGAAATGTTAATCTACTTTGAAAAAATGGAAATGTTACTCTACTTTGAAGAAATGTAAATACTAACTTAATTTCTCAAATGAAAATTCTAAACCTAATTGTAGAAACATAAAGGCTACATTACTTGCAAAACGTAAATGTTGCATCAAAGCAAAATCTTGACTATGCATAGGAAATGACAATGCTTGAAATAGAAGCCCTAGCTTAAGAAGCATGAAACAAATAAATAAAACCTAATATACCTTTCATAAAGTAAATAGCATGAAATCATACTTTAATATCTAAATTCAAGAGAGATTATATCAAAAAAAATCATCAGGTGCTTCATAAAATAGTCATGAAAATCATCATTGTGTCATTCCATTCATGAACCTGACTACTAATCCTAATTGTTCAAATGTGTTGCAGTGGTAGAAAGGAAAGTCCTAAGTGGTCTTTGGTATTATTGAATCATGGTTTTAGAGCCTAAGGGACAGTATTCAAGGCTAGGAGGAAAAAATCAAGCTTCAAGGACAATTTTGGTCAAGTTTGGAGGGCTTCTACACATTGTTACTAGATGTTACAAGATTGCTACAGGATGCTACAGGATTGCCCTGTTTTGCTATAGGATTGAATCCTTGAGAATTTTTAGGGTGAAAAAGGTGATCTAAGGGTAAGAAATGGTAATGGAGGGTAGATTAAGGTTTTATGAGGCCCTTTCCAAGCTTAGTACCCTGAGGGGCCCATCTTGCACAAGGAACAATGCACACGGTGGTCTTCAACAAACCAAAAATGTACTCTCAATGAATAGTGTTTTGAAGGAGTTATTGAAGTAGAAATAAGGGATATGGTGGTTTGATAAGAAGCGTAAATGACAATGCTAACCTTTCAAATCAACAGTAGTACCTGCACACCATAGAAAGTTACTCAATATTTCCAATCACCTAGAGCATGTTAAGGATGCACATTGCAGAAACGTTGAGATAACAAAGTCAAGATGAGTTGCATTTTATTTGAAATATAACTATTGCATTGAAAGATAACCTATCTTGAATTCTGCACAATATCTTATTCCACAAGAGACTATGCTTCCTATGGTTAAATAAAACTGCTAAACCAATCATTAATTTGCAAAAAACAAAGATGCCAAAAGAAGTCTAATCCGAGATATAACACCTACAAAAGAAAGTAGCTATATATTTTTGGTTTTCCAACACAATTTCTCTAACCACACTTCCCATGATAGAAGTGATTTATAGGCATGCACAAGCAATTTTTTATAAGCAAACCTTGTCATGAAGGAAAGAAAATATTGCTAGGAAAGAAAACGCATGAATAAAATACACATGAGAGAGACTAGAGCCCTAGGTTGGGCCCTAACCCAAGGAGACTTAGTCCTCTAAAACAAACTCAAATTGAAGATAACATCAGGCTTATCCCTATATAAAATAGTGTTTAATTACATGATAAAAGGAATTAAAATGAGAATTTCAAGCTCCTAGCTTTTAGTAGTCTCTATCTTCTCCAAAAATTTGAATCCTATTGAGCCCTTGTGCTTCCTTATTTATAAAAAATGATTGAGGGTCAACGTCTTGGAAAGAGGGTTGCTTCCCTCCAAAATCCATAGAAAGGTGGATCTAGCTCCTTGAGATCCTTGCAGTCCTTTAGTTCATCAGTTGTTAGTAGATCCTCAAAGTATGGGTGAGTAAATGTAGGGAGCAAGTCGAGATGTAGGTGAGTAAATGTAGGTTACAAGATTCCTACATCTTCTCCATTTGCCTCCAACATATCTTTGAATAGTAAATGCACTCTTTTCCTACAGATTAATCATGTTAGGTCACACGATATTATAAATATCCTTTAGTCTTCCTAATAAACAGATTAAGTTAAAAATATGCTATCAAATGTGAGGAAAGAGGTAATTATGTGTTGAAGGATGGATAGATGGGCCTTATGATATACCTATTAATGAGGCTCATGATCACCCCTTACTAAAGGTGTTTCTCACCATCTGGGAAACTCAACCATTTAGCTCCATCTCATGTATAGCCCTAATGATTGACCTAACATCCCAAGGTATATCTGAAGGAGTGCCCTCTTAAGGATGGAACCCTTCATTTATTTCTATTTCTTCTTACTCTTGTTTCTCTTCAATCTGATTCTCTCTCCTATAGTCCTAGCAACAAAGGAGGGATTAACTTGAGCCCAATCCACTTGGCCTTCAGTTTTTGAACTATCCTCTTATATAAGGGTGTCTTCTCCAATGAATTCCTCAATCTCTCTAGGGAGTGGTGCTCTCTGATTTCTAAGCTATGGGGTAATGAATGCCACCTCCTTTAACAAGCCTGCAAGCCCTCGGTCCCTAATATCCTAAATATATCCTCAAAGTGTTGAATCACATGCTCTTGTCTCTATATGTACTCAAAGTGTTCAATCACCTCTGCTCTAACCCATAGGGGTTCATTAGTCACCTTCGATGTCTCCTTTTTTCTTCTTCATACCTTGCATCCTCATGGTCCAACCAAGAGGCTAATTCCATTAGCTTCACATCCACCATGCTACATGTCAGTCAATATGAGGTTGTGCATGTAAAACTCTACCATCTTAGCTCAGTCCTCCACACTAGCCTTGTTACAAAATTTAATAAACTGCTTGTAGTGTTGGAAGGGTAGTGAACCATATTGTGCTAGAGTTTTTATTTGAAATTTAAGCGATTTCTCCTTGAGGAACATGGCATATTTGTTTGAGGGATTTCTACATTGGGTGGCCTTCATGTCCAATTTTTCCACGGTAGCAAGTTTTCCTTCTTTCTCTTATATTTTTTCTTTTAATCTCTTGTTTTACATTTGCAAATTTTTCCTCATGGTTGACTCCATCAACCTCATCAGTCATCTCTTCACCCATCTTGATTTTCTCTTCCATGATGCCCACATCCTCAACTCCCTTAAATTTTGCAATATGCATCCATCGGTAGGTTTGGCTTCTTTCTCTCTCTAGCTCAAGTAGGAGGGGGACTGTAAATTTGGTGGGTACTATTTTCCCTTGTTCATAAAATTAATAGTAGGACCAAAGATCTGGTTGAGGATCATGCTCTTGTGGTCCTTCTCCTCCCTCCTTAGGTGTTGTTGTACTTCCTTGTAGCATCGTTTCTCTATCCTATAGCAACTTCTCTTCTTCTTATATCATTGCCCTACTTTCCTGTAGCATGGCAATTTCTTCTTGTAGTTGTCTTTAGCTCCCCTAGTGTTTGGCCTTCTTGTTGATGTTTGGGGTTGCTTTCCTTTAGCTATGATGGAGGTCACTTCTTCAATTTTCTTCTTATCTTTCTCTAGATCTCCCTCTTGGTGATCAGTTGATCCTTTAGTGGTGATGGGGGTAGTTGTGGAAGGTTGAGACTTTTCTTGTTTGAGTCTAGTAATTTGTCTCCTCTTGAAATATAAGGGGAATTTCTTGGGTTGCCTCCTTTTGATTTTGAAAGGTGTGTTAGCCACTACCTCTTGTTTAGTGTTGCCTTCTGAAAGGCTTACTTGTTATTCTTATTTTTTCTTCATTTGAGGCCTAGAAGGTTCCCCAAGATTTTATTTCTCTTTCTTTCCTCTTCTTTATCTTCTTCAAATTATTATCCCTTTCCTTCCTCCTTCTCTTCTCTAGCCTCCTCTTCAACAGAGTTATGTTTTGTGGTATATTCATGTTCTAAGAGAGTTTGGACTTGAGTTTCAATGAATACCTCCTTATCCATATCTACAAAGTGTATCCATGGAACATGGTTATTGATATGACTTAAAGCATCAATGACAATGAGCCTTATGAGAAATGTGTTGATGTTTCCCTTCTATCACTCGTTGGCTCATTTCCACTCTGGACTGAAGAAGGAAGCCAAGAATGCTAAGTCTGCTTGGGATAGGCAATTTTATCTGGAACCTTAGCTCATAAAGTAGCCTAAACTGATATGCATAGACAACACTATCCCTCCCCTCAGAAGATATGTATTTTAATATGTGATAGGCCACTTCATCCCATGTGTAAGGAGGGTTCTTCCTTATGACTCCATTATTATCTTCTATTGGTTTCTCTTCAGGGAGGAAGAAAATATTTTTAGTTGTGATGGCTTAAATTCTATCATCTTTTCCCCACCTAAGTCCTAGAGCTAATTTTGTCACCCTGATAATGAGTTATGCATTTAAATGGATGACAAGCCCCCTCATAATGGTGGTGGTTTATATCTTCCCCATGAGGTTTGAGTGCCACTGCCAATTCATAGGCAATTTCATAATCATACCCCTTGATATTCTCAAAAAACCCCGTTCATTGGTGATTTTTGAATATGTCCCTTACAGGATGGTGGTTGTAGATTATTGTTGAGTTTTTGGACTCATTCCTATTGAATCCTCCTCCCATGCTTTATATTGTAACTCCTTCAAGCTTTTTTTGAAATAATTTTCTGTTAATTATCATTTTTTGGGCAACCTAGGGTTTCAAAAAAAATATGAGAGGGATGGTTCTCCTTTTTGTTGATCATAGGGAGGAAATTATATTTCAAATTCAAAACAATCTCATCCTTCAACTAACATGATTTTTAATGATAAAAATCAAGGTTTGAAAAAACATTTCAGGGGTTTGCTACACGATGCTTCTATAGACAAAAATTGATTGATTTCTCCAACTTTTTATGCATGTAAGGTGAGGAAAATTCACTACTTATCCCTCCCTTGGAGACTCCTTCATTTACTTGGGGTTTTAGAGGATAATTCGCACAAATTAGAGCCCTTTTCCACCTCTCGGGCTAATCATGTATCAACTAGTTACAATCTTGTAGCACCTGTTAGGTATCTTGTAGCTCTGAACTCAAATCATGTATCAGGTGGTTTTCAACCTTGTAGCACCTATATGGAACCCTATGGGACCCCTGGTAGTAGCTAGCTCTTCTCTTGACAATGCATTGGACCTCTCTTACCATTTTTGGAATGAATCTCTTAGTACAAGTGAGGCTCGAGCTTGTTTTTTAATCCCCTTTTGTAGTTTGGTGGTGGGATCAGCGTGTTGTGTTAGCTAGCCCCCACCTACCACCTTCGTAACCTCCTTAGAGATCTGTTGGCCCACCCCTCAAAATCATCACCTTTTCCTTTTTTTCATTTTCTCCACATTGAATGAGACAGGGAGTTAACTTTACATAATTGTTCGAGGGTGGCTGAGACTATTGGCCACCTTCAGCCTACAAAAACCTTATTCCTCATGCATTCTAAACATTTTCAAACTCTTATGAGCTTAAAGGAAGAGGTGAGGAGTTCCATACATGTGCCTACCTAATGGTCTTTTCCTACATATTAAATTCTTGATGTCTACATGTTGCTTCAGAAATAATGGTTGATCTATTGGCTTCTTGAGGTGTCACCTTCCATGCTTGTTGCTCCATGAATTAGCTCTATTTTGAAAGAAAAAAATGTATTTTTTTTATATGTGCTTGACTGATCGAGGCTTTTCAACATAGGTTCTACAGGAGGTTTATCAAGTGTTGTTGTTGGAGATGAATAGTGATCCTGTAGCAGCTCTGAAAAGGTCTTGTAGTTTCCCAAGATCAAGGAAATGACTCTTAAATGCCCTCATGATGATTGGTTCTTCATTCTGGTGCACTCAACTATGATCTTGTAGGGTTTGTGTAGACTGCTACAACATTCTATTTCTTCATGTAGCAGTCACATAGACCCCTCTACGATTACAATATCTTTCAGATAATGCTTCCAAAAACATTATGTTAGAAATTAATTAATGAAGCAATGAATTACACAGAATATTGCGGAAACACAAATACAGAAATGCATAAGACAAGAGAGACATAGATATAAGTGGTTCACCCAATTTGGTTTACATCCACGAAGAAATATTCAGTCCTTACTTTTATATTATCCAAAAAAATGAAGAGATATAACCTACAACAGACATGTTGTAATATCCTCTTCACTCTCACAAAGTCTCTTGATCTCACTCTCTCTCTCTCGCTCAGAATAATAATGCACAGTCACAATAAAATTCCCTCATATAAATTGAGGGGGTTCCTTATAGGGGGAAAAAACCATAAATTAACATAAATTCTTCTGTCGAATTATCCGCCTAATGAGTGGCCCAGATTGATGTAGGAATATATAGGGTAAGTTCCTCAGACAGAACACCAAAGGACACCACTCACATATAGATCACAAATCAATACACCAGTATTCTTGACGTGGTTAAAACCCTCAAAGAGGGAAACAATCCACAGCCTGAGCCAACGCGACCACTTCAGGAAATTTATTAATAAAATAATGAAATTTTACATAAGCCTCTCTCATGAATGGTTACCCTACAAATGACCCTCCATGCTCTTTAAATAGAGATCATGGACCAATTGGGTGTTAAGCCATGGATAAAGTGTCGGTAATATCGAGGAGAGAATGAACCATCGGATCACTTCATGTCTAGAACATATCATGACTATCGGATTGTAAGTTACAAAAGTACATAGTAAAGAAACACACTTTACCTAACTCTACACTAGACCAAGCTATACTTAACTATTTCCTATGTGTCGGAACATCCTAACATCTCCCCTTAAGAACAACTTGGGATAGGATTGAAGGATGTACAAATATGACACAATAGGAGAAGGAAGGAGGCATTAGAGCCTATCCCCCCTTAGTGACAACTTCTTGAACTCCAACCATAAATCAAAGTTTAGTAAACTTTGCCTCTGTGAGAGGCTTTGTAAAGATGTCTGCAACTTGATCATCTGTTGAACAATATTGCACTTCAAGAACATGGTCATGAATGAGCTTTCTGATGAAGTGCATGTGCAGTTCAATGTGTTTGTTGTGCTGATATTGGACTAGATCTTTGCATAGTTGAATGGCACTTTGATTATCACACCAAAGTGTAGTTGGATGCTGCTACTGAAATCCAAACTCTGATAGGATCTGACAAAGCCATAGGGCTTCCTTACTAGCTTCTACGACACCACGATACTCTGCATCTACTAAAGAAAGAGAAATGGCACTTTGTTTCTTGCAAGCCCATGTAATACGTACTAAACCAAGAGTGAACACATAACCTGTAGTAGACTTCTAATCATCAAAGTCACCAACCCAATTGGAATCAGTGAAACTAGCCAATAGAGGAGATACTTCTACACTGTAATCAATCCCAAATTGAACTATACCTCGAACATAACAAAGTATTCTTTTAGTTGTTTTCCATAAACTGAGCAATAAGGCCAATGGCAAAGGAGAGGTCAGGATGAGTATGGGTCAGATACAAAAGTTTTCCTACAAGTTGATGGTATAAGGTAGCATCAACTTCAGGGGAAGTACAAGTGACTAAAATTTTGGCTCCAAATTGAAAGGGAGAAGGGATTGGCTTATAGTCATCCATGTGAAAATGGCATAGAAGATTGTAAGCATACTTGGACTATGAAAGGGAAATACCTTCCTTAGATTGCAAGACTTGAAGACCAAGAAAATAATGTAAGTGTCCTAAGTCTGTCATTTCAAACTTCTTTTTAAGGCTGGACTTCACATGGTTTATAAGGTTGGGATCACTACTAGTAAGGATAAGATCATCAACATAAAGAACAAGAATGATAAGAGACTTGCCCACTTTTTTGGTGTAGACAGTATTGTCAGAATGACACCTAGAAAAGCCAGTTTCTAAAAGAAAGCTATCCATTTTGGCATACCAAGCCCGAGGAGCTTGCTTGAGACCAAAAAGGGATTTCTTAAGCCGACATACAAGGCTTAAGTTTATTTTTATAAATCCAATAGGTTGTTCCATATAGATTTCTTCATGCAAGTCCCTATGCAAGAAGGCAGATTTAACATCCATCTTATGGACTTCCCATTTGAAAGAGGTGGCAAGGGAAAGAACAAGGCAGATAGAGTTCATTTTGGCAATAGGGGAGAAGGTTTCAGTATAGTAAATGCCTTCAACTTGTGAAAAACCCTTAGCAACAAGACGAGCTTTATGTTTATAAACTTTTCCATCTAGTCCATACTTGGTTCTGTAAACCCATTTATGTCTAACAAGTTTTCGTCCCTTTGGAAGAGGAACAAGATCCCATGTATCATTTTCCAATAATGAATGATATTCTTCATTCATAGTTGCAACCCAATCTGGATGGCCTGAAGCTTCTGCAAAGGTGTCAGGATCATAATTCGTTGAAGCTTGAGCCAGTAATGAAGAGGCTCTATCAAACTGAGAACATGTACGTCATTGATCTATAGGATCACCAGCAAGAGCACCTGATGCATCTTGATTAGCACGAACCCATTTTGGATGTTGAGGAGCTGAAGGAGGACCCTGAGAATGTGGGGGAGGATTGTCATCCTCGCTGTCATCATCTAAAGAAGAAATATTTTCAAAAGTAGAAGGGATAGAGAGAGGTGGCACATCCACCCAACTAGGCTCGTAGGCCAATATATTTTCAGCAAACTTTACATCTCTTCTAATGATAACATTTTTGGACTTACGTGGAATAAGTCTATATCCTTTGACATCTTCAGAATATCCAACAAAAATAGATTTTTCACTCTTAGGTTATAAAGAATTATGTTTCTCATTAGGAATATGGGCCCATGCTTCACTTCCAAAAACACAAAAGTGACTTACATCTGGTTTAATTGAGCTCCATGCTTCTTTTGGAGTGATATTCTTTAAAACTTTAGTAGGAGTGCAATTTACTATGTAATTTGCACAATTAATTACTTCTGCCCAAAAATTAAGACTAAGTCCTTTAGATTGAAGCATACAATTAGCCATTTCCTTTAAGGTGAGATTCTTCCTTTCAGCTACACCATTTTATTGTGGAGTATATGGAATAGTATGTTTCATTTGAATTCCATTCTCAGTGCAAAATTTGATGAATTTGTTGTTAACATATTCTCCACCATTATCAGATCTTATCTTAAGAATTCAATGTCCAGATTGTTTTTCAACAAAAGCCTTAAAGGCCAAGAACATGTTAAATACTTCACTCTTAAGTTTTAAGAAGTATACCCAAGTGAATCTGGAGAAATCATCAATGAAAGTTAATAAATACTTGTAGCCAAAGAATGAAACAACTAGAAGTGGACCACATAAATCACTATGCACAAGATGTAAAGGGGCTGAAGCATGCCAAGAGGTACGTTTTTCAAAACTATCCCGACAATATTTTCCGAGTACACATCTGGAACAAACACCATCTCTGCAAGATACCATTGGAATACTTGTCACCATATTTTCTTTAAATATATTTTGAAGGGAGCAATACTTTAAGTGACCAAATCGCTCATGCCAAAGTTTTCTCATTTCATCATTATGAGAAACAAATACTGAGGGAAGATTTGATGACCCAAAGTTGTTAAACTTATACAACCTCATAGAATCATTAGTAATGCCAGTAGTTAAAATGTGTCTAGGATCTATTAAGTCCTTAATTACAGCATCATGAGGTGAAAATTCAACGATTTTACCTTCACCTGAATGAGTTATTTGATATACAAATAGAAGGTTGTAGGATAATGTTGGAACACATAATACATCATTAAATTGACCATTGTCTAGATGAACAATTCCAGTCCCTACAACATTAAGAGATCTATCATCACCAACATATATATTTTTGGTGTTACAATCATTTAAAGAAGAAAACATGGCTTTGTTTTTGGCCATGTGATAAGAAGCTCTAGAATCAATGAGCCACTCATGAGAATGATAAGAAGAAGATACAGTTAGTGCATAACCAGACCGAGATGCTTGACAACCACATGCAGAAAGTGTTATTCCTGAAGATGAAGTTGAAGTTGAAGAGTGCTCCAGATGGATGTTATTCTGCTTCATTGCTTCTTCCAAGGCTTCCATCTTCTTAAAGGATTTGGATTCTAAGTGGCCATCTTGATTACAAAAGTGGCAATGTCTATTAGGCTTCTCCCCTTTATTTTTATTTTCCTTATCATTTTGTTAAAATGATTTTTCATTTTGAGGTTGAAATTGGTTAGGACCCTTGTTTGGTTTAGAACCATTCTTTTTAGGATATTTCTTCTTAGGATTCTTTGAATTTGGTTGTTTTTGGGCATCTAAGGCTTTCTTAGAAGAGTTTCCAAGATTAAGAAAACCAAGATATAAGAGCTTTTCTTGTTCTCTTATTAAAGAATCACAAAAGGCATCAAAAGTGGGGGACTTGTAGTCTTGTCCTTGAGAAATAAAGGCTTACCTAGTAGAATGGAAGGTGGAAACAAACACAGAGTAGGTTGGTCCCAACTTAGTAAGAATGGAATAGATAAGGCTACCATCTTCTTTCTTAACCTTAACAACTTCCAAGAGAAGTCTAAGGGTCTTGAACTTTGACAAAAAATCTTCAATGGAAGAAAAATTATTGGGGTCCAATGTAAGCAACTCATTTTTGAGTTGATGGGCTCTAATTTCATTTTTAATTCCAAAATCTTTAGTGAGTTGTTTCATTGCTTCTTTAGGAGTATCAAGTTCTGTGATATGGAATCTAAGGTATGGATAAATAGAAATCCCTATCAACCCACGTGCTTGATATTGCCTATTTTCCCATTTGGATGCCTTATCTTCACCTTGAGGTTTGGTTTTTTGGCTTGAGGTTGTTTTGTAAAGACCTTTACTTCTAAGTAAATCCACAATCTAGGACCACCATTGAAAGTAGTTGGTGTTATCAAGAATAACTTGGCATGGACTTTCCATTTTAACAGAAATTGAAGCTATAGATGTTGAAACTAAGTGTTCCAATGGAAAGATCTCGAAAAATTAGGTTGATTAAAAAAAACAGCTTCCGAATGAAGAAGTTATGGCTTTTTGAAGAAAAGTTGTTAAAGATGTCGACGAAGTGCGTGAATGTGCGGAAATGAATGATAATGTTATATTTTAAAAACAATATCCCCCCTTTCCAAACTTAATCTAATCAGCTCACTTTAAAATATTTATATATATGTGGCGCACTTTTATAAATAAGTGAAAGTCACTTTTACAATGGTACTTTATGAGATACCCACTAAATTCTAACTTAAATAAAAGATAAAGAGACTTTAGAATTATAAGTGACTCACTTTATAATGGATAAGAACACTTTTACATAAAGTAACTTTAAAACATAAGTTACATGTGCTTTTTGAAAAGTAACTCAACAAAAAGAAAGACTTGAGCTCAAGACCTCTATTCTCATAAAGTAACTTTGGACCAAGTGAGCTAGTTTAAAATTTTAGTAATTTTTGGAAAAGAGGAGTTTTTTTTTTAATCACTGGAGCTTTGGGGTGCGTGTTTACTTGAAAAAAACTATTTTTTGCCTACAACCAGCATGGACATATAAAAAATAAATAAACCTTACGGCTTGAAGTTAGCTTTAGCCGGAAATTAAATATTTTCCTCAAAGTTTCTGATTTTCCGAGATCACACTAAGGTGTGGCGGAAAAGAGCATACGCATGAGAAAAATTCTTCCTTTATGTTTCTGATTTGCCCATATCACATAGATTTGTAGGGTAAAGAGCATACATAGAAATGAAAGGTATAGATCCGGTAATAAAAAACAAAGAGCTAAATAAACCAAAATAAACAGAGAAATGAATAGCTAGAACTACAAATAAAGACTTGAAAATGATTTAGCTAGGGCTACCGGAAACCTTTTCACGTGAAACGAAAAGGGTTCCTCACTGGAACAGATGCTCCTAACACAATAGAACAGTCCTCTCGGTCCGAAAGCAATCAGAAATAGTAGATCTAGGAAACAAGTGTCGGATGCAGTTGTACTGGCTTCAGATTTGGATCACCAATGGATGCGGCCCTCAAATAGCTCTGATACCATGTAGGAATATACAGGGTAAGTTCCTCAAATAGAAAACCAAATGACATCACTCAAAAATAGATCACAGATCAATACACAAGTATTCTTGACGTGGTTAAAACCCTCAAAGAGGGAAACAGTCCACGGCCTGAGCCAACGCGGCCACTTCAGGAAATTTATTAATAAAAGAATGAAAATTTACATAAGCTTCTCTCATGAACGGTTACTGTACAAATGACCCTCTATGCTCTTTAAATATAGATCATGGACCAATCGGGTGTTAATCCATGGATCAAGTGTTGGTAATACCGAGGAGAGAATGAACCGTCAGATCACTTCATGTCTAGAACATATCGTGACTATCAGATTGTAAGTTATAAAAGTACATAGTAAAGAAACACACTTTACCTAAATTTACACTAGACCAAGTTATACTTAACTATTTCCTATGTGTCGAAATATCCTCACAATTGACTACGAAATTACAATATTTTACAAGGCAATTTTTCATCTATTTTTTTCTTTCAGGGCATTGCCCCCAAACCCCTGCCAAGCGAGGGGGCTCATAAAATTCGTCATCTCTCGCCCCCCCTCTCAAACCCCCCTAATGGCGGAACACCTTGTTAGTAACATGGATCCAACGCAACTGAAACAAAAACCTCTGAACAATCAGGAAGATAATCAGGCTCCACACCCAACAATCTCCCACTTGGATATTGATTATAGCAACTCCACCATTGCTTCACTTGTTGGAAAATGCTTCCACTTTGAACCTGGTTGTTTTTCATCTTCATCATCATACTTGAAGACCAATTTATACTAAACAGGATCTCATCTTCTCCTTGGTTACAACTTTTGTTAACATAGCTGCAGGATTCTAGCTAGTGTGTGTATTTTCCATCCTTAATTGTCCATCTTCCAACACTAACCGTATGAAATGGTACTTTAGATATATATGTTTAGTCTTGGAATGAAATGCTAAGTTGTTTGCAAGATGAATGGCACTTTGGTTGTCATTGTATAATATTCCCATCTCCTACTTCTTGCCCAATTCATCCATAAACCTTTGTAACCAAATTGTTTCTTTACTAGCCTCTATACCAGCAACATACTTTGCTTCTGTTTTTGAAAGTGAAACAATGTTTTGTAAGTTTCGAACCCAAATGATAGTTGTTCCACCTACAATAAACACATACCCATTGGTGCCCCTCCTATTATCTCTATCACCTGCCATATCTGCATCAACATATCCCTATAGAGAAATGTTTGAACCACCAAAGCACAATGCTTGATTTGTGGTACCTCTCAAATACCTAAGAATCCATTTCACTGTGATCAGATATTGATCCAAGACTTCAGTGATAGCTCAAAATTCAAAGTGTTAGAAGGTGTGTTGAGCTTGAATGATTGGATAGATATCGTCTTCCTAATTCCAGCGCCATGAACAGTTTGAAAAAACGACACCATATGGAGGAGTTATCGCATTTTGAAAAAGTTCAGTAAACTGCAATTTTCAAGTATAATTTGATTTTTGGAAATATTTAAAAAAGAATATTTTGAGGAATATTCCTTAGAATATTCTCTAAAATATTCTTTGGAATATTCCTTTTGGGTGGACCAATAGAGAGCTAACACATGGCAAGCCCAGAGGTCGCCATGTGGCCCTGGATTGGTGTGGCAAAATTATGATGGGTTGAGCGAAGTCGAACCCGTGACCTCCCGCGGGAAACCCAGGTGCCCTAACCAACTCGGCTACATATTAGTTCTTAACTCTAATAGGTCATCGGTTGTATTTATTTGTTAACTGTTTGTGGTTTTGGGAATAGACTGCCAGCGGTCCCACGAAAGCCTGTGCACATGCACTAGTTTCCAAACAACCCGCCAGCGTTAATTGTAAATCGTCAATCCCCTAACTGCCACAGGGAATCTTGGTCACATGTGCAGCTATTACACCAATAGTTAGTTAGCCCGATGGTCAGCTTGGTGGACCTCCAAAAGTGGTGGACTTTTCCAAATTAACTCCAGTTAAACTGCAGTAGCCAAATTTAGTGGAGGGTTTTTAGGAGTAACTGATTAAATGAACTCAAGAAGAAATTTTCAACCAAGGAGAGTGAATCAAGAGTCTACCTAGACTAATTTGGGCCTTATGAAGCCATTGGAATAGTTGAGAGAAGCTGAAGAAGACATCTTCAAGAATCTTTTCATCTAGGGAGATTTTGGAGCTCAGGGCCACCAAGGGTTGGAGGTTGTTGCAGGAGCTACCAGTGTCCATTCTCAGGAAACAAATAGTCGTTCCTGACTGTAATGAACCTTTTGAATCCAATGAAGGTATTTTTAGAAGCATTTGGAGACTTATAAATTCTGATATGCTAAAAGGAAGTTTCAGGCAGCACAGAGCCAACTGTGGAAGAAGGCCTAGATCGAGGATGCCTTGCTCGTTTTGAGCAAATGAACAATCATTTGTTGATATCAAATATGTGCTGGAGATAGTATCAGAGGTTTTAGAGACATTTGAATCATTCTGAAGGATTTTTTTCCATTAAGAAGCTCAGGGAAGCTCAGTGCACCTGCTAAAGGAATCAAGTCCAAGGGAGCCTAGATCTGCTTGCACAAAGAGGAAAGCCATGACAGGGATGTATATGGTTTTTCTAAGCCCATAGGTTCAGTCAGTAACCTTCTGGAGTTGAGTGTGTAACTTGTAAAAGAATTCAAGCCATAATCCCAAAGACACAAGTCAAATTGACAAGAGCTCACGGAGATGCAGCCAACGAGATCGGGGTGAACTCCTTATTAAATTTGTTGTTATGTGTGAGTTTATTTGCTGCATTATATGTCTGAGATATATGTTTAATATCAGCTAAAATAGCTCAAGTTAAAGCACTTAAACAGATGAAAACAAACAAACACATACACTTGTTTCAAGTACATAATTCCGCAATTGTCAACATAAGCTAGATCATGTTTGTTTAAGCTATGGAGTCGGAGTTTCTTGTAAGAATGACAAGATGTTCAAACCCTCATTTCATATTAGATGGTATCAGAGCAAGTTTCTTGATTGACAGAGCAATCTGTTTGCTTGTTCGACTTGAAAGGTGTTTAAACAGTACAAAGGATTTCATTGTTTGATTATTTGTAAACTGACGATTGTTTGAGTTTGAAAAGGTGAAGGGAAAGCTATTGATAGCTAAGTCCAGGAGAGGACAAAAAGGAAGAATTGTTGAAGGCATTTTTCTTACCCCAAGAACCTCAAGGAAATCCTTGAAGCATAAGAGGTTTCTTTGCAAAAGGGTTGTTTGAATAAGAGATTGATTGTGTAGTCATTTGATTCAAGAATTTGTTAATAGATTCTGAATTTTGTTGAAGTTCTTTTGTTCATTTTTATAATGAAAACTTCCACAAGTGAGTCCTCAAAATCTTCCTCCTTCACAAGATTCTTTGATGAAGGCTTGAAGCAAGAATTTTTCAACATGATGAATATGGTGAGAGAAATGTATGAGGATGAAAGGAAGAGCACTAAACTTCGAGAGCAGTTGAATTCCATGAAGGAAGAGAAGTAGTTGCTTTCTGACCAATTGCAAGAAATGGAAAGCCAACTTCATATTACAAATATGAATCTTGAAAGGATGCATGAGTTGGAGACACAGTCCCTTGTTGCTAAAGAAGCCTTAGCCAAATATCAACTTGAAGAAGAGGTAAACAATTCTAGTTTGTCTTCAAATTATTCTAAGAATGTTTATGTTGGTTCTTTTGAGAAACATACAAGAGGCATAGGGTCCAATTTAATGTCCAAAATGGGATATGAAGGAAAAGTATTGGGCAAACATGCACAAGGTATTGTTGAGCCAATAATGATTGAGGAAAGGCCTAAGTATTTGGACCTTGGCTATGGACAATCTTATGGAGAAAGTTCCAAAGCGGCCATGAAGGCAATTGAAACATTTCCTAGAAGGAGTTTAATTTCAAGTTCCCTACCTCAAGTTGGTAAAGATTGTATTCTTGGGGAATGCAATAGTTTGAAACATACCTTGCAGGAAGAAGGTGTGCATAAGCATGCACTTGAATAAGAGATTTGTGAAAGCTCTAAAACCATTAAAGGAGTTGATGGTGTTCCAAAGGAATTTTCCATCATTGATATGTGTCAGGATGATCCACATGTTGAAGTTAATGTGCAGTTAAAGGAAGCGCCTTTTATGTGGATTGGTAAGAAATGGTTAGAGTTCTTATCCAATTAAAGTTGCATGTCTTTTGATGTTAAAAGAAATGTATCAAATCTATTTGCATTTTCTTTGCTAATGGAATGCAAGTTACAAGGTGGAAAAGTAGAGTATGAGACTCACTTTATTGCAGCGAGAGTATATTCATTTTAGCTTTGAGAGTACATGTATATGTGATCGAGGATCTTGTACTTATGATTGTACTGAAGAGAAAGTTGAAGGATGAAATGCATGCATGAGAATGATATGCATGAGCACAAGGATGATGATTTCCTAGTATTTTGAACATGTATGTGTGATTAACTTGAAGGGTTGATTACTTTGTTTTAAACATGCATGTAATGTAATATTGACTGGGAAAAGTTGATTTTGATCTCCAAGATTGTAAAAGGGAGATAATGATGAAGTGTTTCATCTTTGTAAAAGCATCGTTTATGTTCTTTTTGTACACACTTGACTTGAAGGGTCAAATGTTTGAAAGGCATGATTTTTGTCGACATTTGATATAGTCGATCATTTGTAAACAAGATATAAAGACATGATGATGATTCACATGATGTGAAAGTTGTTTCTTTTGTTGAAACAAGAATTTATTTCATCAAGTTTTTTTTCTTCTTTTAACGTCGTCTACAAAAGAAGATTTGCAGCAGCAAAAATCGCCATGGTTACATTTGTGACTTTTTCATGGAAGTGGCTTGGAAGCGATGTTCAACTCACTTCTGTAAATTCTGAATGAGTTCAAGGAAGACAGTTCTTGACAGGACGACAAGCGCATGCAGGAAGGGAAGTGTCGACTACCTTCGAATTTTTTTTAAAGGCACTAACTATGCAGAGCAAGTGAATGGAGGCTGAAAGAAGAGGGTGTTGTACTCTCATCTACTATTCAAATCAGTATATCATTCTTTTGGGGTCCAAAAGATTCCCAATGGGGAGGAGTGATCAGATATTAATCCAGGACTTCAGTGATAGCTCAAAATTCAAACTATTTGAAAGTGTATCAAACCTGAACTACCGGATAGATCTCGTCTTCCTAATTCTGGTGCCGTGAACAATTAGAAAAATAGAAATCATATGGAGGAGTTATCGCATTTTGAAAAAGTTCAGTAAACTGCAATTTTCAAGAATAATTTGATTCTTGGAAATATTAAAAAAATATTCTGAGGAATATTCCTTAGAATATTCTCTAGAATATTATTTGGAATATTCCTTTTGGGCGGACCAATCAAGAGCCGACATGTGGCAAGCGCAGAGGCCGCTTCGTGGCCGTGGATTGGTGTGGCAAAATTATGATGGTTTGAGCGAAGTCGAACCCGTGACCTCCTGCAGGCACTTAACCAACTCAGCTACACATTAGTTCTTAACTCTAACAGGTCATCGGTTGTATTTATTTGTTAACTGTTTGTGGTTTGGTTAATAGACTACCAGCGGTCCCACGAAATCTTGTGCACATGCACCGGTTTCCAAACAACCTGCCAGTGTTAATTGTAAACCGCCAATCCCCTAACTGCCGTCGGAAATCCAGATCACATGTGCAGCAATTATGCCAACAGTTAGTTAGCCTGATGGTCAGCTTGGCAGACCTCCAACAATGGTGGACTTTGCCAAATTAACTCCAGTTAAACTGCAGTAGCCAAATTTAGTGGAGGATTTTTAGGAGTAACTAATTAAATGAACTCAAGAGGCAATTTTTGACTGAGGAGAGTGAAACAAGAGTATACCTAGACTAATTTGGCCCTTATAAAGCCATTGGAATAGTCCAAAGAAGCTGAAGAAGCCAGCTTCAAGGAGATTTTCATCTAGGGAAATTTTGGAGCTCAAGGCCACCACGAGTTGGAGGTTGTTACAGGCGCTACCAATATCCATTCTCAGCAAACAAACAGTCGTTCCTGACTTTAATGAACCTTATGAATCCAATGAAGGTGTTTTTAGAAGCATTTGGAGACTTCTAAAGGCCGAGATGCTGAAAGGAAGTTTTGGGCAGCCCAGAGCCAACCGTGGAGGAAGGCCTAGATCGGGGATGCAATTCTCGTTTTGAGAAAATGAATAGTCATTTTTTGATGTCAGATATGTGTTGGAGACATTAGCAGAGGTTTCAGAGACATTTGAAGCATTCTGAAGGATTTTGTGCCATTAAGAAGCTCAGGGAAGCTCAGTGCACCTTCTGAAGGAATCAAGTTCAAGGGAGCCTAGATCTGCTTGCACAAAGAGGAAAGCCATGAGAGGGATGTATATGGTTTTTCTAAGCTCATAGGTTTAGTCAGTGACCTTTTGAAGTTGAGTTCGGAACTTGTAAAAGAATTCAAGCCATAATCCCAAAGAGCCAAGTCAGAATGACAAGAGCTCACAGAGACGTAGCCCACGAGATCGAGGTGAACTCCTTATTAAAGTTGTTATTATGTGTGATGTTTATTTGATGCATTATATGTCTGATATATATGTTTAATATCAGCTGAAACAAATCAAGTTAAAGCACTTAAACAGATGAAAACAAACAAACACATACACCTGTTTCAAGTACATAATTCCGCAATTGTCAACATAAGCTAGATCATGTTTGTTTAAGCTTTGGAGTGGGAGGTTCTTGTAAACATGACAAGATGTTCAAACCCTCATTTCAGATCACACTGCCATCCAATGCTCTTTTCTTGGATTGTTTATATACATTATTACAACTCCCACTTCATGTGCAATATCAGGCCTTGTGAAGACCATTACATAAATTAAGATTCCAATTGCTGATGCATATGGAACTTTACACATATAATCCATCTCTTTCTTAGTCTTGGGACACATCTCCTTACTTACTTTGAAATGGATAGCCAAAGGTGTACTAACTAGTTTTTCATTTTGCATATTAAATCTTTCCAACATCTTTTCTACGTACTCACTTTGAGACAATGTTAGTTTTCAATTTTTCTTGTCTCTAGTTATTCTCAGAGTAAGGATTTGTTTTGCTGATCATTATGATTTTCAGGCATCTTTACTTTTTCTGTGATCTTAGCAAACACTGTGTATTCTTTGTTTTCTTTTTCCTGTTTATTTCCCTGCATCTGATCCTTACACAAGGCCTTTTCATTGAATATGACATATATGCTCCTAATGACTTTGTTATTTTCATAATCGTATTAGCGATAACCAAAATCATTAACACCATATCCAATAAAGGTACATTTTTTTATTTTTCCTCAAGCTTTGTTCTATTTTCTTTATTAATGTGAACAAAGGCTTCACAACCGAAAGTCTTTAAAAATGTGTAGTTTACATTTTTACCTATCCATGCCTCCTCTGGAATACCACCATCTAGGGAACTTGAAGGCCCTCTGTTTATTAGATAAACATCATTATCTACAACATCTAGCTAAAATTGTAAGGGAAATCCTGCATCCAAACTCATGCACCTTGCACACTCCACGATTCTCTTGTTCGTCCTTTCTGACATGCCATTTTCTTGTGGTGTTCCTGAAACTGTCTTATCTCTATAAATTCCATGCTCTGAACAGTAGTTAGCAAACCCTTTGCTGCAATATTCACCTTCATTATCTGATATGAGACACTTCAACCTCTTTCATATCTCGTTGTCAACCAAAGCTTTCCATTTCTTGGAAATATCAAATACATCATATTTATTTTGAATATAATAAATCCAAGTTTTCCTAGTTGAGTCATCAATAAAAGTAGCATAATCGCGAGACATTTGAGAGATGACACTTGAGCAGGTCCCTATACATATGTATGAACAAGCTCTAATTTTAGCTCTTCTTTTCCTTCCCAACTCTGATAAATATGACTCTCTTCTGTTTTCCGTAAACACAATTTTCACATAAATCCAAATCAACATGCTTCAAACTTGGCAATATATTTCTAGAATGAAGAATTTGCATCCCTTTCATGTGCCCAATCCTATGATGCCATAATGTAGTATTTTCTCCTATGGAGGTCAAAGCATTAATAGAATAAGAAATACCATTGCATAAATATAATGTACAAGCATTTTCTCATTTTATTATTACCAGGGCTCCTTTAGTGACCTTCCAGGTTTTGTTTGTGAATGTAGTTACGCAGCCTTCACCACCTAATTGTTGTGTTGAAATTAGATTTTTCTTCAGATCTGGAACATGCCTTACCTCCTTTAACAACCATTGGTTTCCATTCTGTTGTTTTATAAAAACCTTACACATTCCAATTATTTTATAGGGTTTATCATCATCCAAATGAACATGTCCAAAATATCCTTGAACATAGTCATGAAAATGTTTCCTATCAGGTGTGGAATGGAATAAGGCCCATGAATCTACCATCTAGGAATCAATAATATTCTCTAATGAAAGAATCAAAGCATCTTGCAGCACATCACCTGTCGCATTCACTTCATGGTTGCTCTATTTTTGTCCATCTCCTTCTTTTCCCTTCCGAGATTTTCATTCTTTCTTCAGGTGTCCTTTCTTCCCAAATTTCTAGCACACTATCCCTGATATGGATTTGGATATGCATGTTCTTGACTTACTACAATTTCCTGGGCTCCTTCCTCTTTCCATTTTTCTTCCCCTAGTCTTTGCAGTCAAAGTATTATCTTATGTCTCACCGGAGATTTTTTTTTGCATTTCCTTACTAAGGATGGCACCAACATCATCATCAAAATTTAAAGTACTAGATCTAGAGACATAGTTACTAAAAGCCATAATTAAGCCATTCCACCTTTCTGTAAATGAACACAGAAATAATAGAGTCCTAACTTCATCATCAAAATTTACCCCTACATAACTTAACTGGTTGGTAACCGTGTTAAATTCATTCCAACCTTCTGACATCTTCATATTAAATAGACACGTCATAATAAATACCTTATTTCTTAGGGTTTTTCATATAGTTTGGTCAATTTCATCATTAAACCTTCTATTGGCATTTCCTTTGAAATGTTGAATACCACCAATGCTACCAGACACAATCGTATTGTTCCTAGTGCCTTTCTGTCGAGAATCTCCCATTTTTCATCTGTCATACTTTTCGTCTTCTTTGATTTTTTGCTCAATGGTATGTACATATCTTTCTTATACAAATAATATTCCATCTGCATTTTCCGTAGCTAGTAGTTTTGGTCATTAAATTTCTCAACCCTAAACCTACCATCTTCCGCTATTTCTCCTACTCGAACCAAGAACCCTTCTCTCTTACGAGTTTATTAACTAAATAGACCTTCATCTCTAATACCTGTTGTTAGAAATTAATTAACGGAGCAATGAAAGACACAAATTCTTGTTGGATGAGCCACACTTGTTGGTTCGAAATGCGTCGACCAAAATCTTCAATGTGATTTCTTCCGAAAAATATTTTATACATTAACACAAAATATTGTTGAAACATGAATATAGAAACACATAAAATAAGAGATACAGAGATATACATGGTTCACCCAATTTTTGCTACGTCCACAGAGAAACAACTAGTCCTTCCTTTTTCTATTATCCATCAAAATGAAGAGATACAACCTACAACAGATTCGTTGTAATTTTCTCTTCGCTCTCACACAATCCCCTCTCTCTCTCACTCAGAATAATAATCCACAGTCACAATACAATTCCCTCATATAAGTTGAGGGGGTGTCTTCTAGGAAAGAAACACCCTAAATTAACATAGCTTCTACTGTCAGATCATTCACCTAATGAATGACCTAGATTGACTAAAAAATTCCAATATTTTACAAGGAAATTTTTCATTTATTTCTTTTCTTCGGGGGCTCATAAAATTTGTCGTCAACCCCCCTGGACCCCCTTGATGGCGATTAAATGGGCACTGTTGTTTCCCCGTTAGGAGAAAATATCCAACATGACTGAAACAAAAACCTCCAAACTATCAGAAAGATAATCATGCTCCACACCCAACACACTGATATTTCATGATCATTCTATGGACAAGGGTCAGAATCCTTGGTGTTGGGAAAAGTAATGAAAGAAGGGGTGAAATGGGGATTTTTTATGGACGAGGGTGGATATTTGGGTGGAAAAAAGGCCAAATCGTGTGGAGGATGGATGATGATGGTGTGGTGGACCCCTCCTCTTGTTCCTCTATGAAAAACATAATATTTGAACCCTTTTTCTATGTCAATATCAATCCTGTAGCAAATATAGACAATCCTATAACACTCTAAGACTGAGGAATAATTGAGTGAGATAGGTGACCTGGTGATAGAGGAACTTGGGGGAGTTGATAAAATGATGGAGGACATGTAGAGAGCCAGCTTGGTGGATGGAAAAGTGGAATTTGGCAGCTTTCTATTTAATTGTTGTCCTCTTTAGTCGTGGTTGAAACCGTGCAAAAAAAACATGTTAGAAATATTGGTGTAAGGGCTCCCTTTTCTTTCCCTTGTTCTTGTCTCTTTCCCTTTTTCTTTTTTCTCTTTTTCTCTTTTTTTTTTTTAGACCTGCAGGTTGCCTCAAAGGAAGTTTTCAACCTATAGGACTGCCCCAGATGCCCCAAAGGAGGCTTTCGGGATCTTTTCATTTTTTTTTTTTTTACCCTTGGAATGCTTCATAAGGGTTTTTAGTCCTAGATTTTACCTCAGGTGCCTCATGGACATTTTCACCTAGGCTTCTTATTCGCTTTTTGTTTCCTTTTTTTCTCATTTTTCTCTCTTTTTTTTTCATTTTTTATTCTATTAATCAGAGGTTGGATGAACTAAGAGTTGTGAGATGCCTAATAAAATTCATATCCTTCCTTATTAAGATGCTAAACTCATCCTTTGATAGAGGTCTTTTGTAGAGCTCCAATCAGTAGCCATTGACTAAAATTAGAATTCATTCGTCATCATCTTTTCATCAACTTTCCTTTGAAGTACTTAAATCTTGAGTCATATAGTAGGGCCTAATCACCCTCTTGGAAGGTCCTTTCTCTAATTTTTTTGTCATGCCAAATATTCCTCTGTCGTTGGTCCACCTCGGTATGCATGAGCATCTGCAATCTAAGTTCATCAAGAGCATTGAATTGTTGCAACCTCTCTTGTTTAGCATTAGTGATGTCCAAATCAAATTTTGATGCCATTCTTAGGGTGTTGTATTCAAACTCAATAGACATAAATTCCTTCTTGCCATAAACCAACTCAAAGGGAGTGAACCTAGTTGTGGTTTTCTAGGTGGTATTATAGGCCCAAGTGGCCTCCACAAGTCAGGTATTCCAATCCTTTTTTTTTTTTGACAAATTTAGTCCATATGTTCACCAAAGCTTTTTTGGTGATCTCCACCTACCCATTTTCCTAAGGATGATAGGTAGTGGATTTTTGTGTCTTATATGGTGTTGCTCCATGATTCCCTCAATCAGATTTGAAGTAAACTGAGCCCCTTGATAAATTGTTGTCTCCCTTGGGAATTCAAACTTGTGAAAGATGTTTTCCCTAGAAACATTTCCACATTCTACTATGTTGTTTCTTTTACTGCCTTTACTTCAACCCACTTTTTCAAATAATCAGTGCACACAATGATATATCTATTTTTCCCATATGGGGGACAATTGGTCTAGTGAAATCCATACCCCACATATCAAATGGCTTAAGAGTCACTTGAGGTTTCAAGGGTATTTCGTCCTTTGGTGTGGGCTTACCCATCCTTTTGCACTCATCACATTAGGCAGTGCATCTCCTAGCATCATGGTGTAGAGTGAGCCAATAGTAGCCAAGCATGGAGTATTTTGAAGGTTGTACTCTTAATAGTAAAATTGCCCCCACAGGTTCTATCATGGCATGTTGAGAGGTTGTAGAAAACATCATATTCCTTTACACATCTCCTCAATATCTAACCTGGTCCCAATTTGAAAAGATTCCCCCAATCCAAGTGAAAGCGACACTTTTTCTAACAATCTTTCTCTTCTCCTTGGAGGATATATTATGATGGAATCTCCAAGCACCCAATAAATTAACTATATCAACAAACCAAGGATACATTAGTGAAATATAAAATAGGTACTCATCCAGAAGTTGATCGTCTATCATCTCCTCATTTCCTGCAGGAAATATTAGTCTAGACAAAAAATATGCAACCACATTTTCCTTCCATGGCTTGTCAACAATGGTTAGATCAAATTGTTGCAACAATAATAACCATATAATTATCCTAGCATTGACATCATCTTTATCCATTAAATACCTTATGGTTACATGATCGGTATGAACAAAGACTTGGTACCCAGTGATATAATGCTTAAATTTGTTCAAGGAGTGCACAACAGCAAAGAGTTTGTTTTCAATAACTATGAAATCAAGTTTAGCTATGGAGAGGTTCTTACTAATGAAATATATGGCGTATGGAAACTTGTCTTCCACTTGTCCCAAATATTCTCCTACAGCTTTTTCCAATGCATCTGTGTGGATGTGGAAAGGCAATTCCCAATTAGGACCTCTTAGAATTGGTGTGGTGGTTAATTTTTCTTTCAACTCTTCAAATGCATCTTGACATTTATTTGTCCAACAAAATATGAATATTTAGTTAACATTCCAAGCAAAGGTGAAGCCAACTTGCTAAAATCTTGAATGAATCTCCTATAATATCCATCTAGTCCAAGGACACGTATAACATCCCTTTGTTTCTTAGAGAAATGGACCCTTTTGATAATGGAAATCTTGTTAGGGTCAACTTGGATCCCTTCCTTAGAAAGGAATTGACCAAGGACAACCCTTGCATTCATAAAAAAATCACACTTTTTGGGACTTAGTGACAGATTAATTTCAATTCATTTCTTTAAAACTTTACACAGATTGGAAAGAGCTTCCTGGAAATCATTTCCATAAAGGGTGAAGTCATCCATGTAGATTTCAACTGCGTCATGAACAAGATCAGTAAAAACAATCAAAACTACCCTCTGGAAGGTAGCAGGGGCATTGCACAAGCCAACTGGAAGGACCTTATTGGGAAAGGTCCCCCATGGACATGTGAAGGTGCTCTTATCTGTAACAACCTCGATTTAAAATATATAAATAATTACATCAAATTATATGATTGATAATCAACACACAACTATTCAACTATTTAACATATAATTTTCGAAAAACCACGAGTAGAGACGACATACATGTATTGATGATATTCCTTACGTATGCTTTTGGAGTTGAATGCTCTTTTCATTCTGCTAACCGCAACAAAATTTTGGGGATGACTCTCCACCCAATCGTGGACTCAGTTGTACATAATCTTTTTACAATTTGTCACCCCCGAGCCCTCAATCAACGTACTACTTCCAAGGAATTATTTGTCTCACAATACTTTTCTCCCAAGGGAATGGATGAAGGAATGATGTCTCTCATAGTCCTCATCGTCCATTAAATAGTTCAAACAATGGAAAGGGTACACATGCACATATTCCATGTGTTAACATGCAACATTTATTTCTTTATTTTAAATTTTACTTCATTTAATATTTCTCTTAATTTAACTCTTTCTTATTTTATTTTACCTTTTTTTAACTTTATTTATTTTTAATATTGTTATAGTTTATATATATATATATATATATATATATATATTATTTATGTATGATGATATGTATTATGTATTATTATTATGTATGTATTTATGTATGTTTATGTATGTATGTATGTATGTATGTATGTATTATGTATAGAACTTGAGTATTTTTATTTACTATTTTATTTATTTATTATTATAATATTCTCTTCATTATTTATTATTTAATTAATTTATTATATTTTCTTTAATTTTTACTATTTATTTACTATTATTATCTTTTCTTTATTTTATCATTTATTATATTATTTTTTATTATTTCTTTTTATTCTTATTGGGGGATATTACATTATCCCGATCCTCAAGGCTTATCTAGATTTGATTATACCCACTAAATCCATCCAGGAATGAGAATAACTTCTTCCCTATAAGTCCATCAAAGACTTTATCAATAAAAGGCAAGGGAAAATGATATTTATTTATATCCTTATTGAGTTCTCTACAGTCAACACAGATCCTCCACTTCCCATTCTTCTAGGGCACTATAACAAGAGGGGACACCCACTCACTATCTGAAATGGGGTAAATGAATCATGCATCTTATAGATTTTGCAATTCTTATTTCATATTGTCTTTAAGGGAAGGTTTCATTCTCCTCTGATGTTGGCCCACAAGTTTACATCCCTCTTTAATGTAGATTTTATGGGTATATATTATGGATGTACACCTTTCATTTCCTTATAGTCCCAAGCAAAAGCATCAAGATGTTGTCTTAGCACAGTGCACAGTTGCTCTTGTTTCTTTGCTGAGAGGAAGGTATTGATTTTTAGAGTTTTGGATGGACTAATTTCCACCATCTTAGCATGATATTGATCAAAATTGGTATTAAATAGTTCAACCCATGGATTTTTCTTAGGTTTCCCTAAGGATTCTTCTAGTAGTTCATCAATTAGCATGGTAGGAGGAGGTTGGTTCTGCAAGAAGTTATCAACAAGGTCATCCTCGTCTAGTTACCTACTTCCTACAATAGTGTCTAATGTACAAACTGGGTAGAGGGATGACTGATAAAAGTCTTCCTCCTCCTCTTCCTCTACCCATAAAGGTAAGTCATGCTCAATAAAAGGTTAAGAAGGGGGTATAATACAAGTTTCTTTGTGAGATGCCCATTTTTTATAGTAATGTTTCTAACCTTGAACCTAATGTAAGCATCAGTAGTGGCTAACTAAGGTCTCCCTAACATGAGAAGGTACCCATTAAACTTGGTTTTGGGTTGTAGAACAAGGAATTTTCTGGGTACTCCTAGGAGTCAATGTAGACCATCACATCCTCAATAACTTCTTCAAGGGATATTGTGGATCTTTCTACCAACTACGTCATCATAGTGGTATTTCTCAAATCTCCTTGGAGATTGAGCTTCAACATAGTTTCCTTGGTCACGACATTGATTACAACCTAAAGATTAATAAGTGTGTTAGGGACTACAATATTGTTAATGTGCACATCCACTATTAGGCTAACAGGATCCAGGTACTTTGGGGAGATAACCCTCCAAAGCATTAGATCAGATAGATTCCCAACAACATTCATAATCGGGGCATCTCTTTTTCTTCTTCCAGGCCTCTTGAATCACTCTTCCTTGATAATATTGTTATAGATGGGAACATCTTTGATGACATAGAGAAGGGGTATTTTAATACACATGTATTTCAGTTCTCCCAGAGTTTCACCCTCTTCTCGGGTGCGTTGTTTAGGTTAGACCAACCTTTCAAGATAGGGAGGCATATTGTCCTAAGGGGCATTATCTTCCTTCACTTCTTCAAGGTATTCATGTGGAGAAGATGGGTGAGCATCTGAAAGTACCCTCCCTGATCTAAGGTTGATATCTTGGATCTCCACAGCATAAGCAAGATAATATGTTTCCCCACTATAGACTTGTTGGGCCTGCTTGTTTTTTGGTTCGAATTTGGTTAGGCAGGAATATGAGGTTGCTTGGGTGGATTATTGTGGGGTAGTTTTGGTTGAGGTGGAGGAGGAGGAACTAAGGCAGTAGGTTGGGTTTCCTTAGGCCTCCATCCTTGTGAATGGATTCCCCATGAAGGAGGTTGAGGCTGATATGGATGGAAGGGTGGATTGATAGGCTGAGGAGGATACTGAGGAGAATAGGACCAAGGGGAGGGCATGGACCAAGATGAGTGAGATGGAGGATACCAAGGTTGAAAGGGTGCACTCTGGTTTGTACTGAAAGAAGAGTAATGTGTACCTTACATGCCTTGTTGATATGGTCGAGGCCCTTGTAGCCTCCTCTAGTTGATGAAGTAAAGCTACTCTAAGTCACTTTATTCACCTTAATATGCAACCTTCAGTCCTAGAAGAGAGTGACATATTTCAGTTGCATGGTTCTCCTCATAAATAAAACAAACCTCTATGACATTCAGTGGGCACTCATTTCTGGGGTGCCTCTTGGTGCATCTAGGGAAAAATTTATCTAGTGACCTTTCTTCCTACTCTTGCTTCTTTTTTATCTTTATAGTATTCATTTGCAAGGAAAAGGTGTGCAACATCTCACTCTTAAAGTCTTGTAGCATTCTCTTTATTTCATGTTTGATGGTTGAGGTAGAGGGATAAGAGTTGATTAGGCCTTGACTGGACCTACCCCTCTTCCTTGCAACCCTAGAATGATTCTTGAAAATTGTCTTGATGTATTCATAAGTTATTTGGTAAATGTCTCCACCAGATAGCATATTAAGGTTTCCATCAAATCCTCCCTAATCCCTCGAAGAAATACAAGATTCAAGGATTCTTGGTCAAGGGAACAATTGGCTCTTTTGTACTTGAGTTGGAATATTTCTTCATAATCCTATAAGGATAAATCTGGCCCTAGAGTCATCCTAAATATCTCCTTCTTTGTTTCTTTTGATCTACAATAATCCCTACATTTCTGATTAAAGGCTTGTTCCATTTGAGCCCAAGTGGTGATGTTACTTCCTTCTAAGCTCATGAACCAATGCAAGGTTACATCCTTGAGGGTGGAAGGGAACAACTTTAGCTTCTACTCATCATAAGTATAATCATATGTTCTAAAACCCACAGAAAACTCGAACATGAATGTATCAGGGTCCTCAAAAGCTAGGCCATGGAAGTTTGGGAGAATAATGGGGATTATGTTCTTCATTCTGGCCTCCCTGTTTGTTTCTCAAATATGAAAGAGTTCATTCTACCTGTTATGAACCATGTTTTGGGTAGGTAATGTAGGTTCTTCCTCCCTTATGGGTTCTTCAAATATTTTTGCTTTCTCAACTAAAGGATTCTCCAACTCCTCTATGGTCAGAGTAGGAGGTTCACAGTCACCAAAGAAGAGTGATGGTCAACTACTAGAAGGGGTGGGGGTTTTGGTAGAAATTTCCCTAGATTATCCCTGATGTTATGGGGCATGAAATAATTTTCTGTTTTTTTTGTTTTTCTTCTCCTTTTTTTAAAATCTTTTTCAAGATAAGAAAAATTGATGCAAAGAAAAAGTAAAAATAAAGAGAAATAAACTCTAAGCAGAAACAACACCTACTTAGACACTTCCCCGACAACAACGCCAAAAAATGATGAGCCTAAGTATTGCAACAAGAGTGTTGCAACTCCTAAGGCTATCAGCCTTAATTATCAACCAAGGGTCTATACAAACTTAAGAGGTGGTAGTGTTATATGCACATTATGCTAAGCTCTACTCAAGTTACTCTAAATCAATGAACTAGACTAAGGTATATCTAGACCACTCTATCAATTGAATCTAGATTTGCAATAAAAGAGATTGCATCAAAGGAAAGTTATAATCTTCTTGCAGAAATGGGAATGTTAATCTACTTTACAAAAATCGAAATGATACTTACTTTGTGGAAATGTAAATACTAACCTACTTGATCAAATATAAATGCTAAACCTACTTGTAGAAATGTAAAGGCTACATTACTTTCAAAATGTAAATGTTACATCAAAGGAAAACCTAGTTTATGCATAGGAAATGGCAATGCTTGAAATGGAAACCCTATCTAAAGAAGCATGAAACAAAGAAAGAAAACCTAATATACATTTCATAAGTTAAAGAGCATGAAATAATCATTTAATAAATGAATTAAGAGATATTATATCAATATATTTCATTAGGTGCTTCATAAAGTAATCATGAAAATAATCACCATGTCATTCATTTCATGAACCTATCTACTAACCCTAATTGTTGAAATGTGTTGCAGTGGTAGAAAGGAAAGTCATAAGTGGTCTTTGGTCTTCCTCAATCATGGTTTCAGAGCCTAAGGGACATTATTTAGGGCTACGAGGAAAAAATAAATCTTCAAGGACAATTCTGGTCAAGTTTGGAGGGCTTCTACACAGTGCTACATGACGCTACATGATTGCCCTGTTTTTCTATATGATTAGATCCATGAGCATTCTGAGGGTGAAAGAGGTTATCTAAGGGTAGGAAATGGTAATGGATAGTATATTAGTGTTGTACGGGGCCCTTTCCAAGCTTAATACCCTTCAAAGACCCATCTTTCCCAAGGAACAATGCACATGGTGGCCTTTAACAAACTCAAAATGTACTCTCAGGGAACAAAATTTTCAAGGAGTTTTTGAGGTAGAAAGAAGATATATGGTGGTGGGATAAGGAGTGTAAATGAAAATTCTAACGCTGAAAATCAACAGTAGTACTTGTGCAACACAGAAATTTAATCAATATTTCTAATCACTTAGATCATATTAACAATGAAAATTATAGAAAAGTTGAGATAACAAAGGCAGGATGAGTTGAATTTTATTTGAAATCTAGCTATTACATTGAAATACAACCTATATTTAAGTATGGATAAGAACTTATTCCACAATAGACTATGCTTCCTATACTTAAAGAAAACTACTAAACCGATCACTAATTTACTGAAAGCAAAGATGCAAAATGAAGTCTAATATGAGACCTAAAATATATAACAAGTAATTATATATTTTTTTCTTTCCAACACAATATCTCTAACAACACTTCCCATAAGAGAGATAATTTATAGGCACAAGCAATTTTTTATAAGCAAACCCTATCAAGAAGGAAATAAAATATTTCTAGGAAAGAAGCATGACTAAAATACACATGAGAGAGACTAGAGCCTCTAGGTTGGGCCCTGACCCAAGGGGACTCATCCATCTAAAGTAAACTCAGATTGAAGATAACAATAGGCTTCACATTAATATAAAATAGTGTTCAAGTACATTATAAAAGGAATGAAAATAACAAGTTTGATCCCTTAGCTCTTAGTAGTTTCTATCTTCTCCAAAAATTTGAATCTTATTGATCCCTTGGGCTTCCTTATTTATAAAAATATACTGAGGGGAAGCCTCCTTGGAAAGAGGTTTGCTTCCCTCCAAAATCCCTAGAAAGGTGGATCTGTCTCCCTAAGATCCTCGCAATCCTTGAGTTCATCATTTGTTAGTATATCCTCGAATTGTGGGTGAGTAAATGTAGGGAGAAAGTCAAGTTGTAGGTGAGTAAATGTAGGGGAAAAGCCTCCTACATCTTCTAAAGTTTCCTCCAACATATCTCTGCATAGTAAATACATTATTTTCATACACATTAATCATGTTAGGCCACAACATATGATAAACATCCTTTAGTCTTCCTAATAAACACATTATAGTAAAAAAGATGCTATCAAATGTGATGAAAGAGGTAATTATGTGTTGAAGGATGGTCAGATGGGCCTTATAATATACTTATTAATTATTTTCATCAATTATTATTATTATACAGCTTAAGTTGGCCTAATTTTTAAGAACATGTGTTTCTTCTTAAGAGGTCATGGGTTGAGGGTAGCTAAGTATGTACAACTCTATAAAATTTTGCAATAAAATCATTGTTTGGAGGTGGTTATCATATCCCATAAACAAGAGGGTGGTTTAGTATACCATTTTTATGTCTAGCTTGACCATGACCTTGACTATACCCAAACAACTTGATGATATATGTGGCACTTGCTTATAAGCATCGATATTTTTTAAGATCGACCAAAATCAATTCAACAAAGTCCTCATACCAAATTCAATTTCTAGTTGGCTTTCTATTTCATTCCCATGTGATACACCACTCATCTTACTCTATTTCAACACCCAATCAATGTCCATAAGGGATATCCCACTCTAGCTCAAGTTCTCACCAAAATTCCAAGCAATATGAGAATTGTATTTATGGTTTTAAATGGCATACCAAGACAAAGGTATGAGCACACCTTTGGCACCTTCAACCTTTCATTTCCTTAGTAGACAGGGATATACTCATTTGAAAAGGGCCACGGACCTTACCCTCCATGGACATAAGGCCATACATGGTCATAATCACTTGTTTAAAGACTAATATTAGGGCCACGCAAGTATACATGTGGATGTCAACCATTTTTTTGAGTGTGTTATTGCATGTGTGGTATTTATATACGTGTAGCTCATGTGTTGAACACAATAAAACATGGCCAAGAGGCCCCACATGATATTGTGTGTGTGTGTGTGTGTGTGTGTGTGTGTGTGTGTGTGTGTGTGTGGGGCAATTGTGTTTACTTTGGGTGGTTGGAAGGAATGATTCTTATCCTATCAACCCAGATTCAATTCCCATAAAATGACATGATAAGATTAAGCATTGTTGTTGAGTTTGAGTGGTTCCTTGAGGACTTTGAGTTTTATGGAGTCTTGTCCCTTGAAATACCCTTTTTATATTAGTTCAATGGTTCAAATTGGGGATTGTTTGTCTATGCTTGTAATTGAAACTTTATGGCTTAAAGATCCTTGATACTCTATAGCATAATAAAATAAGATTAATGACTTGTATCCCAACATAAGGAGATTATAACCTAGCTAGGTTCCCTAAATCCAATTATAGTATATTATAAAAGTACCAAAGATACAAGTAACCTCTCAAGTTGTCCAAGGAAATTCCCAATCATGTATTCCTAGAAAATCCCAATTACACATGGAGGATGCTTAAGGAAATGCATGTACCATATTCTTCATTCAACCTTATGGATATTGAGTAGAAAATTCCAGATTCCCCTTTTGTTATTGATATCCTCTTATGAATGTAAAAACAAATTCAAGCTGAGTTTTCTTATGCATTTAGGGATATGTAATATACATATTTTAAATTTTCATATTTGTAAAATATTAACAAGACTTCATAAAAACAATCCAATTGAGAGGAGAAGGGCCAATTTATTCATTGGCTAACACGACTTGAGTGAAGCTAGTCACTCAACTTAATATAGTTAACTTAAGTCTTGAAATCCCATTGCAAATCAAATGAAGGGGAAAAAACTAAGACCTATTTCTTGAGGAACATAATATTTATGGAATTTATTATCAATTGACAATAAAATACTCATGGTATCTTTTCAAAATCATGAAATTCCATAGAAACTCTTGTGCTCCCCCATAGTGAGGAGTTTTTCTTCCTAGCATCTCCAACTTCTACAATCTTCCTAACCATCCTACAAATACAATTATATAAATATTTCCAAGTCTCCTAATTACCCCATTTTAATTGTTATTATCTATTACCATAACTTCCCCAACGGGGTTTTTATCAATTAATCTTATTGGAGAAATCTCTAAGAATTTCCACTCAATCCTTCAAGTAAAATTTACAAGTCTGTAAGTTCATTCATTATTTTAATTTATCAAATTATTTCAGATGTTTTTTGAAGGTTTTTTTCTTGGTACACATCATAAAAGAATGGCTTTTACTCCTATAATTTCTTTCATAACTCCAAATGGATAGCCTAGCCTTGAGCAATAGGTTCAATCCTTCTTTTCCCTAATTGTTCCAATCCCAACCCTCATGATATAAACCATTGGGATTCATCCACTACAAGAAAATGATAAAGGTCATTCAAAAAACTAAAAGGTATAATTAATTTTCCCTTCCAACCATAAATTTCTCTTTCAGGATGCTTATTACAGCCATGTCATCATAAGTATAAATTGATTAAAAAATTTCTCAGAGTGTTGTACTCATTTCCCATTAACAACTGAGACATACAAACATGTACATATACATTTAATTACACAAATTCAACAGATCGAATCCTACTTACACATTTCATAACATCATTTGCATGAAATCAAATGAATAACACATTGCAAATTTAAAACATAGAGACGTGTATTTGTAGAGTTTAAAAGTTGTTTGAAATCAATGAAGGGTGACCCATTTTCCACCCAACCATAGGCTCAATTGTGTGATATTTTTTTTCTTATATACTCCTACCCCCTGTCATGCCATGATGCCATTAGGGGAACTTTCACTTAGCCAGAAAAAGGTGGAAGATTGAAGGCTACTCTCCTTCACAATTAGAAATTGACAAATTTCATTTAGCCCAATTAGAAAAGGGTCTTCTTAAAACCACGAGGCTCACCTCAACTAGATTTCACAACGCATAGGATTCCCTTAATTTTCTTATTAGTCCCTAAGTGATCTCCGCTCTCAATTCCTTCATGTTTGTGTAGTTATACAACTAAATGCACAACCCTGATTTTTAGCTCTAGCTAAAGACACTTATGCTTGATTTCTTCAACTAAAAAATCAATCTAACAATCCCTTGTTGTTCTAATATCGACCCAAAAAAAATTGACACATATTTTAACTCATGTTTTTCCCGAATACCCATTTGTGTGTATCCCACACTCTTTGGTCATGAACTACATTTTTTAAATGCTAGCATGATATTTTGTGGTTCAAATGAACAAATTCGAGGGTTAGATCAAAAAAAAAAATCCATGAAAAATATATTTATATTCCATACAAGGAATATACATGTTTCATTACATGATGGGTTGCTTAAAAAACAAGACTCAAAGCCACTACAAAAAATACTCATTGTGAACTCAACATGTCACATGTAGGAATTGAACCTTGGTGGGGAGGATAACAGCATTTCTCCTAAACACCCAAGATAAACCAAATTGATAGATTAGATTAGAATTTTTCAAATAGGTGCTTTCCCATACCTTTGAGTGATATTTTTACACAAATACCAACTACCCGTCATAAGTATTTTAAGTTGGAAATTCAGGTACCGATTCCCTCGCTAATTTATTTATTGGAAAAATGGAAAATTGGATTTTAATTTTCGACTCAACAAAATACTTATGAGAAAGAATTATTTCAACAACCAATGATTTCCATTACTTCCCCCTCATTAGTTCCTTCTCATGGCATCACATTCAATATAGGTGTTCCACCCATTTAATCAACTATCTGGAAATTTTCATTAACAATAAAAACATAATTACATTATTATGGGTTTAACAAAACACCCATGTGTCATAATAATATTTACAATCTAGGGTTAAAAAATGGGGTGTTACATGGTTTAGCAATAATGCATTTAACCAATTCGGTCATCTTCGTTTTCCTAGAGGTGATAATCCTTATGCATGGGCAAGTGTTTCCTTGGAATATTTCATGTATATAGTTCATCTACTTATCATGCCATAAGTGTTCCAATTACATCTATTTCTTACTAGGGGCGTGCCCCAATTCATCCATTTCTTTGTTGTTAACTTGGTTTATATTTGACCTTCTCAGCCTAATCAAGTTTTGGCTCAATAAAATAAGTAACTAAATGCCTAATCAAGGAAAGAATAAAAATAAGGAAATAGTAAGCAAGTGCATGGGGGAAATGAGACTATTGTCATGGAAACAATAATGCTAATTAGGGTCAAATAAAATAACAAGAGTAGAATCCCAAAAATCCACATGTTTTCTATAGGGAAAACCATTATGGTTATGAGTATCCCAACCTTATTTAAGTTAAACAAATAAGGGATTAAATGTGTAATTGAATCAACCCATAACTTCTTCACATATTGTAGCAACGCCTCCCTCAGCATAATTTTGTTTCTAATCAAGTTAGAGCCTCAAATTTTTTGACCTCTTTGGGAACCTTTCAAATGGGTGACCCTTCTTAGTATAGTATTTTGATGAGTACTATCACAATTATTCTCAAAATACATAGTATAACGATGAGACATTAATCCATGAGTTTTTTTAGGGAAAACATTGTATGCCCTATAACTCCAATGGTGCATTATCAATTAAAGCACCATTGGAAAAGCGTCTTATGACTTTGCCTAAAATTATTCATGGAGAATCATGCATAATCCTCTAAATAGAGGTACTCAACATTGCAAAAAAATTGGTGCAATCTCCTTGGCTCATGTTTGCATTAGAGGTGTTTCAATATTGTCCTTCATGGCATAATTTTATTGGAGGTATTGATCCTAGAGATTCTATATTGACAAATTTTACTTATAAAATAAATTTGGTGCAATTTCGTTGTATTACGTATGCATTAGAGGTGTTTAAATTTTTTCCTTCATGGCATAATGCCCTGTTGAATTATATGGTAGGTATTGATCCTGTAGATTATAAATTTGTGGGTTTTACTTATATAATGCATAACTATATCTCCCTCATTCTATGGCTTTTCATGCCACAATTATTTTTCAGAAGTTCAACAGGGATCAATGTTTAATACATGAGGGAGCTTCATCTTGTATCACGTCATCAAAATTCTACAAGAAAATTGTTCTCTTGATCTTGTTCCATCATAAAAATACAATGAGAGACTTTGACATGAACCCTTCATATCCTCTAAGATCCTTGACTAGTTTACTTATTACCTGAAGTCATAAAATTGTTTCAATTAATGTATAATTTGTGGATGTTACTTTGGACTACAACATGCTACTTGAGAGGAGTTCAATGCATGCCATGAAAATGTTCATGGACGCTATCTCATATACCATTCAATTTCCTTATGAAGGGAAAGTGGTCATCATTGACCAGCTTATGTATAGTTCCCTTTCTATGTAAAATCTGATATTTTCCCCCTTGGTAGGTTTTGGGAGTCTAATTCCTCTTATATTTTATATTTTCTCTAATCATTATAATATTTATCAATGATAAGGGTATTTTTTGGTGCCCCTCCACAAGTATCTTATGTGTCTTCATCCTCACTTCTTCAATCTCTACTCTCTACTCACAATGAGAAGAAGCTTTAATAATTAATCCATGAGACTTATTATGTGACTAAGTATTTAGCATCATATTTAATGACATTTTTTAATTTATCCATCTCATTGTGCTTAATATCCCCTATTGGTGATGATTTTTTTGAAGCCTTGACTACTTTTCAATTGGATAAACATAATATTGAACATTTGAACCATGTTTCCCTTAGTAATGTGAATAGTTTTCATGCCTCTAAACCTACTTCATTTGCTTTGCAATAGGATACCTTGGCCCAACTTTCCATAATAAACATTGTTGATTTTTCCATTTAATGAGATGTTGTCAAGTAGTCTAAGTTTGAGAACATTGTCATATTTTACACTTCATAAATAACTTTATAATATTATAATTTGTATTTCATGGGTATTTCAAGTTACTTTTGGATATCTCTTTCTCATGTATGGCCCAATAAGGCATATTCTCAAATTGTAATGTAAGTTTAAATCTCCCCTCTATAACATTGCATATTAACCTTTTTCCAACAAAATTTTATACACCATGCCCCCCTTGGATGTTTGTATGTTATCCGAATTCAGTACTTCACATTTCCATGCATCCCATTTAAAAAATTCCCTATGGTGGGTTTCCCTAGAGTAGAACATATTTTCCATTTCAAATATATATTAAAAGCCCCAAATCTTCTAAATTTAGTTTCAATCATAAGCTTCATTCTTCTCACTTATCCCATTTTGGCCATTAAGATCTCATCTTTTTCATTGTACATTTATGACATATAACTCTTTGTTTGCTCACACCATTTATCACTTTTTTTTCTTTTCATGTTTAACTACATGAAAACAATTGCTAATAGAGAGGGGGTGTGTGCTTGGGTGTTCTTTGATTGTTTTGTATTCATTCATTTAATTTCTTTTTGGCATATGCATTTTCATAGGTTATAACCTCTATTTTATTTCACCATAGGCAAATTCTTTCTTTCTTGATTCATTCATTCCATTAAACAACAAAGAAATCCAAAAAATCATTTAAAAAATAAAGTAGTGGAAAGAAATGAGTTATTATGAGCTTGGGCCTTTTCCTAATTTATTAATTTCACATGAGTCTTGTCTAGCGAAATTTTGGTTTCACCATAGACCACAACATCTATGTTGAACCATTTGTATACCCTTCCACCTAGTCATCATAATCCTTGAGTTCTATCAATTGCCTTATATTGTCAAAGATAAGTTTGATTTCCTCTGTTGGTCACAAAAGTTTGATCTCCCTTATGTATCCTAACTTACCCTTGGATCCTTCATTACTTCATATTTTCCTTTAATAAGTGGTTGCAAACCTAGACAATCTATAAAATTATGCTTTGTGTCAATGGAAGTTTTACATCACCCCTCCTATGTTTCTGGGGTAAAGAAGAAATGCAGGAGAGTTTTTTGAAATTTTGATTAAGTATGGGGATACTACATAGGGCACTGACACCACGCATAAAAAATAACGCAGATGCTTGAAATATTTCACACATGTGTGATAGAGGTTGAATATTACTACGTGGTAACCAAAGTATTCCTCATCCAATAAGGTATCTACTAGCAGTGGAAGTTAGTAGACATGGGCTAAGGTGGTGATTCAGTAGCCATGGTGTGGTAGATAGTTGAGGCTTTGCATGTTGCTGTCACCCTAACAACCCCACTTTATTTTTTTAATAAAAATAAAGGGTCCCTTATATAAAATTTAGAAAATGTCATTTTACTTTGCATTTGGGTTCCTATTTTTAGTGATTATTCGTTTGCTTATTTTGTCATTTCTAATATTTCCATCACCTCCACCTCATCGAGACATTTTCAATGATACAAAATTTGTCAATTTTGAGTCTCAGATCAAAAATATGGTTGTTTGAAGTTTTGTGTTTTTAAATTATTTTGATGAAATGACATGACACATAGTAGTTACGTGACATGAAGACATGTCATGTCATCTGATATATGACATGTCATCTTATATATTTCATTCCATTTCTATTTTTCATTCTCATTTTA
>APFE031286245.1:88164-113861 GCA_000404065.3 Pinus taeda | reverse complement strand
GTCAGAGGTCGGGAGGATGCAATTCCATTTTATTTGTTTTAAACCTCCCAACTTCCGAATTGTACATTATTTGATTTTCCTAAATTTTATGAGGAATGTAGTTTTCTTACATCTTTTACAACTCCGACCTCCCGACCATATATCATCATACATATATCAAGTACCGACCTTTCATCTTTCGAATTTGAATTTATTTAATTTATTTATTATTTTATTTGTTTGTGTGTGTGTGTGTGTATTACTAATAATTTATTTATTATTTTTATTGGTTGAAGGTCGGGGAGAGGAATGTAGTTTGATTATCTTATTAACCCGACCTCCCAATCATATACACCTCCCGACTTTGATAATCGACCAAACTAAGCAAATGTTAATTATTATTATGGGTCATGTCATATTTTTATTATTATTTACCTCCACATGGGTCATCATATTTTTATTATTATTTACCTCCATGTGGGTCATCATTTAATGCAATTATCGTTGGTTGAACCCTTACATTTAATTTGGGTTCTATTGACAGTGTTGGACCCGCCAAAATTCAGGGGATCTCCCTAATATGAAGTCCCAACTAGACCTCACATCGTTTGGAGTAGGAGTCCTAGTAATGGGTGGTAATGTTATGCCTTGACTATGAAAATGCGCAGAGTGAAGTACAGTAACTTTGGTGAAAGAAATTGTGTGACCCTGCAGAAAGTCAAGTGTGATGCATGAAGGTTCTAACAAACGAAGGGAAAAGGAAGTGCACCCATGGAAGCCTGTAATAGTATGTAGCTTGAAAGGAACACATGAGCGTAATGACATCACAAGCTAAGATGTGGAATAGTCCACAAGTTAAAGTGATGAATTAATACAACAACACGCATTCAACAAGATTCATACAAATATAAACAAAATAGTTCATAAGCATAAGCATAAGTTAAATAATGTGTATTGCAAATACAACAAGAATAGTCCTACTACAGTCACAACATATGCA
The DNA here is from genome assembly GCA_000404065.3 of Pinus taeda. Classification (NCBI taxonomy): domain Eukaryota; kingdom Viridiplantae; phylum Streptophyta; class Pinopsida; order Pinales; family Pinaceae; genus Pinus; species Pinus taeda. Next base: position 112,882 of record APFE031286245.1, on the reverse strand, counting down.
TGAAAGCATGTTGACTCTGATTTTTATTACAAGTGAAAGTTTCATTCATACATACACCATTGATGACCACTAGCCCTAATAGTGGAACATTAAAGTCAATAACATATTCTCCTCCAAAGAAATATAATCGCTTTATTCTATGGAGAAGCCAAGGCTCTTCACAATACTCCCAAGCTCCTTGTAAGCCTAAGGCTAGCCAAAATCTTGGCTCCCAAAAGCCTATTACATTAGTTGTGAGGTTTTATTTATAACAAGAGGGGGTGACTCTTCAACTCCCCTTTGTGACATTTGTACTGCCCTCATGACTCTTCATCTTCCTTACAAAATGACTCATTACATTACATCATGACTCTTCATATTCCAATATTGACACTTGGAATTTCACTTACAAATAATTACAAATAATATTACATTTTACACTTGTACCCATATAATACAAAATAGGGTAGAGACAACTTGACATCCTAACAAGACACAACAATATGATGCTTGAGTTTGGAATAACTTTAGCTCATCAACCTCCACTTGTTGCTTCTTGGTCACATATTGGTGCCAAGCTCGGTACTATGTGATGATGTCCCCAAATTATGTGATGGTGTCTAGATGGAAATAGACTCTAGCCTCCATGGCATCCAAGTAAAATGTCTTGGAACCAGTTTCAAGTTCATTCTGAAGCATGAGCAACATTGTTCTGACTTGGACAAGACCACCAATATATCTTTTCATTTTATGTCTTTTCAGCTCCAAGTCTTCCTTGGTGGCAATCTGTCTCAGCTACTCCAAGTACTCTTCGATCTCTCATCAGACTTGGTTCTTGGGTTTGGCTTTGGTGAGTGAATGGACTGATGGGATCTAGTGTTTTTTTACCAAGACATCCAAACTACTAAACAACCATACATATGATTCTTGAATGCTACCAATAAATGAGGTGAGTTCCTTGTTGTTTAGAATCAAAATCTAAACTCTTTCTTTCTCCAATTCTATTTGTGGCTTTATTTTCTTCGTTATATCAAGTGGTGCCCCTTTCTATCGCATTGTCCACTCTTGCACATAAGTGATGGCACCTTGTATGTTCTTAATAGTTTTAATAAACTCTTTTCTCAACTGTTGTGGACCATGAAAATAGAAAACCGCTTTATGTACAGTCACAAACCCCTCATAGAGCTTTCACATGGTTTCTATGAGTGTTGATACTTCAGCAAGTAACAGTGCTCTCATCTTTGCCAAGTGAACCTATGCAGAAATGCCATTTTATGCTAATGTGTAGAGTTGTTCTTCCTCTTACTTGGAAGCTTGCAAGTTTTGTGCCAATTTTTCATTCTCGGCTGTCAAATATTCAATGTTTGATATTTTTCTCCTGCAAAAGGCTAAGTTGGCTTCGGAAATGGGATTTGGATGTTATCGGGTGTCCACCACTATCACCCTTTCTCTAATGAATGTAGGTGATGCGTGATTATCTGGAAAAAACTTTCTTCGTGATTTTATAGTCCTCTTCTAGAACTCATCAAATAACATATTGTACACATCCATCACTAGATCATCATCGAGGGGAACAGCATCCCCTTCCTCGCTCAGGGCTGGCTCTACTGCTGGAGGTGGTGGATACTAAATGGTTACCTGTGGTGTGCTCGAAATCAAATCAACATCTTCATTTTGTGACTCTTGTTCCATTTTCATGTATGTTACTTAAATCAAGTGCTCAATCTACTGAGCAATCTCCCCATTATGCATCTATTCACCTTCCTACTCCTCTATTGGTTGGATTTGTTCCTATTATTCAACCTGTATCGGTGTTGTTTTTTTTCCATTGCTTCTTTCATTTGTTCTTCTTCCTTATTCCGCTTCTCTTCTTGTTCTCTCCTCAACTATTTTTCTTCCTTTAACTTCTACTCTGTTTCCTGCAACTTCAGTTCTGCTTCCTGCAACCTCAATTCTAGTTCCTACAACCTCTGCTTTTCTCTCTTCGTTTACTCTACTCTTTGTATGCTTGGCTTCCTCTTTGCTTCCCTTGCTAATGTTGATTTCATGATAATAGAATTTTCTTTCATCTTGCAGCTTTGTTCTCCTTCTGGATTGTTAGCAATCTTTCTCTTTCCCTTGTCATGCATTAGATTTCTACCTTCTTATGCTTTTTCTTCTAGAATTGTTGTCATTTTTGGAGAAACCTGTGAAGTCCCTACTAAACTGACTAGCTCATGGAGTCTAGAGCCGTTGTAGAAATTCCTCCATGGATCCTCCTTTGGCCAATGGAATTCCTCGTCGATCCATGAAAAGTAAATTTTCGCACAGTTGTATTTACAAATACCATGGGGATCATATGAATTAAAGTCCCAAGTACTGAATGCAAACCTGACTATTTCCTTTCTTTCAGCATCCTCAAATTTCAAGTTCGTTATCTAGTATAATCCAATTTTCAAAGGAAGAGTTGGACATGGTTCTTTCTTCTTCCTGCTCAAAGTTGTTGACAACCTTGTGGCGAGATGATATGACACTTCTTGCATGACAAGCTTGTCGGTGGCATACCTCTGTAGAACATGCAGAGGCTTCTCTCCATTGAACACTCTAAGGAAGGTGCCACCTGGGGAGGCATACCAATATGTGATGTCTATTATCGCCTCCAGTTCTCCTCGTGGCATGAAAGGTGGATCTTCTTCAAATATAAGCTTGTAAAGCGGGATGATGAAGTGTTTAGCTAGTTGTGCTAATACTCCTCGATGACTGCAATATGAAATAATTTTGCAATAGATATGCATGGTAGATTCTTGTGGTGTCCATGTCCAGTTCATGCCAGGGAACTATTGTTGTGCATAGATTGCATCCAGTAAATATGCATACATATAGAACCTTGATTTCTCACTATCGGGAGAAATTTGAGCCCGTGCTACATGGGCCCTCAATTGTTGAGCCAATAGATCTGACTAGTTGAAAACCTTCCCTTCATTCACAACCTAGTCCAATAAGACTACCCACCCTTCAGGAAAGGTTTTTTTTTCTTTGTTGACCATGGATCTTGCAAGATAAGATAACCAAGAGCTGGTAGGCCTTCTTGAGGGACTTTGTTTTGTATACATGGGTGGGTGTTTGTCCAAACTTCGCTGGCTCTTTCACCCAACCTTTGACTATGTCCCTTGTATTCACATAGTTGTGGGTGGCATAGAAGAATGAGTCCATAATCTTCACTGGCTTGGGAAAGTGATACATGCATTGGTAATCCTCTATTGAAAAGGTGGCAAGATTTTTTCCGCTGGCACTACTTAATGTCATGGTCTTCTCATCAATGTGTGAGACAATCTAGCTAATGACATCTGCTCATGGAAAGGCTAGATATTTGCATGCAACCTTGTGTAGTCCTAATTGTTGGATACTGAGATACACTTGTTGGTCCTCTAGATCTGCCTCAAGGCTCTTTGTTGAAAGAGCTTCATTAACTTGTTTCCATGTTAGTGTTGACCTCTTTTCTATAAATAGATGAGTGTTTGCATACACTGGCAAGTCTACTAGTGTTTTCTCAACTGCTTCCCCAGTACTACTTTTAGTGGTATCTTTTGAAGCAACTCTCTTTGGTTCCATGGTAACAGTGACTGTTGGAGAGAATTGCTCAACAACTATGGTACTTATGGGATAGAAAATACACTTATGGCAAGAAAATATCAATCCTTAGCAAATCTACTTACAAGGCATGATCAAGCAACAAACTAGGCATCTGATGGGAAGGATTACATAATTTTCATTGGCAAGAGAGATTGGATTCCTATGGGAACTATGCATTATGCAGTCCTAGTAGCTAAGGATGAAGCTTGAAGCTTGGGACTGTGCAATGTGCAGTCCCAGCTTGGGCAAAGACTGGGAGAGACTCTGCTTTGTGTAGTCTCAGTGGCCAAGGTGAGAGGCTGGCTCTGGGACTGTGTAGTGTGTAGTTGGAGCCATCCTATAATACGCATTTCACGGTTCCAGTGGCCAAGCTTGTGGCTTGAGCCTTAGGATTGTGTATTGCCAAGCTAGGCAAGGCAATATCTAGCCAAAGCAAGTGCAGATCTGCTTGATGGAAGTGTGGAAAATGAGCAAAAGTGAGTGATGATGTGAATTTCAGTACAAAAATGACTAAATATGAGTAAATCAATATAGATAAAGTGTAGAAACTATATAAATAGAAGGAAAATCAAGTATGTGAGGAGTGTTGCCGCAACGACGACCATTGGTGCAAAACAGGAAAACTAATGTGATACTTGTGAAAGGAAAAAAGAAACTTAAAGCAACACTTCTAAAATTTAAAACAAGTTGAAACACCAACAACTATGAAGAGAAATAAGTAAAACAAAACTCACACAAGCAAAACGACAAAAAGTGACAGAAAAAGCAGCAAAAGATGACAAAAGTGAAACTCACTAGGAAAAGTGATGACGACCTTACCAAAGGTTCCTTGATCTCCTCAGGAATGCTAGAGCTCTAATATTGACTGTGAAAATGAGCTCTATAGGTGTTGATTAAATAGATTTTGAGCAAATTAGGGTTTATGACGTGCATACCTAAAATCAAGGAAAAAGCAACACTTGGTAGAAGTTTCCAAAAATAGAAAAAGTGCCTCCTTTCAGATACTAAAACTAGATCCTTATTTTTCTGAGATGCTTTTTTCTTTTTTAGATTTTTTATTTTTTTCCTTTTCCAACGAAACTTTACATGCACACTGTCTAGAAAGACTGCATAGTTCCGAGGAACTAGGCAACTTTCAAACTCATTGCACTACGCAGTTTCTGAGCTCAGTGAGGGATTGCATGGTTTCTGGGCTCAGTGCTATGATGCCTTCCATGACTGCAAATTTTTTGAGATCAAGGTTGAATTCCAGTCAAAACTGCACAATTCTCATCATCAAGGTTTCTTACCCTCAAGGATTGCACAATTTCTAGAGGCAAGCCTAGAACTGTTGCGAGACCAAGTTGGGATATCAACTTGTGAGTTATAAAGATCAGCTAAGTATGAAAACAAGCAAGCACAAGCACAAATGAAAATATAAGTCTCAGACAAAGCATGAATACCTGAAACAGTGCAAGATGAGCTCCTGTGGATAAGAAGGAAGGTTCTAAAATCAAATCATAGGAAAAAATTTGGAGGGTGTTTATAGCCGATACAACATTGGTGACACACTGGTAGAACTCCAGCTCTCTATATTGGCCTTGTCTCATGCAAAATAGGTCTAACTCTTCCAGAAGTATTTTAATTTCATTAATTATCACAACTTCTTCGCTTAGCTTGAGTTAAAGATACAATTCCCTTCATCGGTAGCACACATAACAAGCCAAGTTAGACTCAGTTGTTTTGATTGGGGATGAGAAGTATATAAATTCACAAGTAAAAGAGATTCTCAAAGTCCTATTTTTCATCTCTACTGTTGCTCTGTTGCCAACAAACTTGGACAGTTCCCTGCTGAGTCACTTCAGGAACACAAACATTTCTCTGCTGCCTGCGAGCCTGGATAGTACCCCGATAGAGTTTCTTGCTTCACCTCTCTGTGTAAGAAGCCTTTCTCTTCTTTTACCCTTTATTTAATTTTTCATTTTTTCATTTTTATTTGTTCAAAGAACAATGCATAGGCACTTATTTATTTAGTGGGGTGGAAGAGGGATCTCGACTTATTCAGAGCAGAAGAGGTTGTCCCTTCAGAGAAGGATATTTATATACACCTCAGACATACTTGTTAATGTTTTTCTCCCCTCCTTACTCTACTTGACTTAGTTGAAAAGGTTTAACAAAAAATAGAAGACCGATTAGAGTAGGCGGTACTAGTTAAAGGTGCAAGAATCGTGATTTCACTGTGAATTTATTCGAAAGGAACGTATTTTTCATCAGAATACCATCAGCCAAAATAAATGCAATGTTCACATGAAGAGAAGGAATAAACATATAACCAAGCATTGATAGCAGTACAGCTTCCTCTAGGAATTTACCTTGCTCTTCTGAGAATCCAAGCATGGTCTCATGCAAAAGATATCCTATGACTGAAAAGAAAACAAACAAAAGCAAATAAGTGGAACAGAAAGTAAATGAAAAAAAATCAAACAAGAAAAGAAAACAACTACTTCTACTCCTAACCTAACAGTGAATAAGCCAAACTCACGTGAAATGATACTTCCAATGCAGCCACTAGCGCATTGGTTGGCATATGTACATGAGGGTATGCATGTCAAGAAAGATATACAAGCATAACAAGAAATAAAAAAGATAATATAGTGCAAACCATAATGTTTGAAGTTTGAAAGAACACGCAGGAAAGAAAGAAAGAAATGTGCATGGGATGCATTATGAAGATGCATGGTGGTGTGTAGACACATTGCGACCTAAAGACATGCAAACACAAACTTTTGAACTGCGAAAATAGGATAACATAAAGAAAGAAGAAAATTTTCACTTTAAAATCATACTCACCATGTATGACTCCTCCAATAACTAAGCGATAGGATCATGTCATACTGGTGGAGGATGCAAAAATATTAAAATAAATGGATTTTCAATGTGTACAACGGAGTGATGAGGAACCTCAAAATATTCAACACAATCCTAATCAAAAGCAAAATTGACCTCAAGACTACAAGAACCTGACATAACCATCAGCTCAGGCTGAAGTGCCTCGATAGCTTGGGGGAGTTCCAATTCACCAGAAGATGGATCATTGAAGATCGGTGGCTTAGAAAGATTGATAGTGGAAAAATCAGAATTGTGATCAAATGAATCAATGAAAATATCATGACATCCACGATCAGAAAATTCAATATTAAAAACAAGGGCATCCTCATGATCTGACGAATCGTAAAGAGGGGATGATGGAGAACAAGAAATTTCACCCTCTATATTTCTCGAAAGATAATATGAGAGATTGGGAGGATCAGACAAAATAGATTTTTACTCTCTGACTTCAAATGAGAAACTGACATTCCACGTGTTCTAAGAATGATTGAAAGTAATAACATCAACAAAAACTTAATTTTCACAAGATTCAATAGGAATGACATAATCATGGGAAATGTCAGGATAATGTGGAAGAGGTGCGGGAGGAAGGAGGTCATCCTTCATCACAGATATTTGTTCAGATTTAGACTCCCACACATAGTCATCGAAAATGATATCGCAGGTTGGGTTTTCAACACCAACTCCATCCATAACTTGGTCCTTGTGAACATCAAAAGAAATATTTGAAATAGGTGAACATGACAGATCACAATCCAGAGGATCAAAGGGAACAAAGCATGGAGGACGAGGAGATAACACTTCCTCACAACCATCAGACTCACAGTCCAATCCTGCACTACAAGTCTAATTATGTGAGGTGGGAAAATATGGTGGTAGATCAACGAATGAATTCTCACCTTCTCCCACCTCAACCTACGAAACTAGATTTGTTTGATGAGAAGGGGATGAAGGGTCACTTGCAACAGCAATCTCATCCATCACGGATTTAGAATCTCTAATACCAAGTTATGTTGGGAGAGGTTCGAAAGATTAAAGCTCGTGCATATTTTTTGAAATGTGAAAAAGATATAGAAATTTTTCTACCAAGAATGGCCAATCAACATCCTTTTCTATAAATTCAAAGCAGAAATGAATAAAACGATCGTGAAAATCCTAAAATTATTCATCAGGTTCTATTTGCAAATTCAAATTTTTCTTGCATATAGTTTTACAATCATAGAAATCAAAAGCACGACACAACTCTATGAAAATTTGTTCGAAAGAGTGAATAGGGTCATTAGGAAATGTGTTACACCATTCTCATACGCGCCCTTAGAACGTGAGAATGAATAACCTACATCCAGCATCCTCACAGTGGATGTTGTGTTTTGTGCACAAATCAAGAAAATGTGCGATTTGCACAAACAAGGTTGTTTCACCCTCGTCATTCAATTTCAGATTTGGAAAGCCATATACAATACACCCCAGAACTTGCAGACTTATGTTTCTAGAAAAACATGTCGGGGTTATGATTGTGGAATAATTCATTATATGAGTGTGGAAATTCAAAACACACTTGAAGGGCTCAGCTTGTCATCTGTCCCTCCTTCTAGCGCCAGAAATGTTGACAGTGTTGGACCTCCCAACATTCAAGGGATCTCCCTGATATGAAGCCCCAACTAAACTTCACACCATTTGGAGTAGGACTCCCAGTAGTGGGTGGTAATGTTATGTCGTGACTGTGAAAACGCACAGAGTGAAGTACAGTAACTTTGGTGAAAGAAAGTGTGTGACCCTATGGAAAGTCAAGTGTGATGCATGAAGGTTCCAACACATGAAGGGAAAAGGAAGTGAGCCCCTTGGAAGCCTGTAATAGTATGCATCTTAAAAGGAACACATGAACATAATGACATCACAAGCTAAGGGAATAGTCCACAAGTTAAAGTGATAAATTAATACAACAACATCCATTCCACAAGATTCGTACAAATGAAAGCAAAATAGTTCATAAGGATAAGCGTAAGTTAAAATAACAAACATCACAAATACAACAAGAATAGTCTTATTATATTCACAACATATGCATGAAAGTGCGTTGGCTCTGATTTTTATTATAAGTGAAAGTTCCATTCATACATACACCATTGATTACCACTAGCCCAAATAGTGGAACACTAAAATCAATAACACTCGCTCCTCCAAAGAACTATACTCTCTCTATGCTACGAAGAAGCCAAGGCTCTTCATAATACTCCCAAGCTCCTTCTAAGCCTAATCCTAACCAAAATATTGGCTCCCAAAATCCTGTTACATGAGTTATGAGGTTCTATTTATAACAAGAGGGGATGACTCTTCAACTCCCCCTTGTGACCTTTAGACTACCCTCATGACTCTTCATCTTCCTTACAAAATGACTCATTACATTACATCATGACTCTTCATATTTCAATATTGACACTTGGAATTTCACTTACAACATAATTACAAATAATATTACATTTAACACTTGTACCCATATAAGACAAAATAGGGTAGAGATAACTTGACAGCCTAACAAGACATAAAACTATGATGCATGAATTAGGGAGAACTCTAGCTCAGCAACCTCCACTTGCTGCTTCTCGGCCACATATCGGTACCAAGCTCGGTACTGGGTGATGATGTCCCCAAACTGCATGATGGTGTCTCACTAGAAGAAGACTCTAGCATCCATGGCATCCGGGTACAATGTCTTGAAACCAATTTCAAGTTTGTTTTGAAGCATGAGCAACATTGTTCTGACTTGGACAGGACCACTTATATAATTTTGCATGTTCTGTTTGTTCAGCTCCAATCCATCCTTGGTGGACATCTATCTCAGCTGCTCCAAGTACTCTTCAATCTCCTGTCGAACTTGGTTCATGGGTTTGGCTTTGGTGAGTGAACTGACTGATGGGATCTGGTGTGTTTTCACCAAGGCATCCAAACTACTGAAAAATTGTACATATGAGGCCTAAATGCTACCAATAAATTAGGTTAGTTCCTTATTGTTTTGAATCAACATCTGACTCTCTCTTTCTCCAGCTCTACCTGTAGCTTCATTTTCTTCACTAAGTCAATCGGTGCCCCTTAGTATCACATTTTCCATTCTTACACATAAGTAATGGAAACTTATATGTTCTTGAGAGTTTTAACAAACTCTTTTCTCTGTTGTTATGGACCATGCAAGTAGGAAACTACTTTATGTACAATCACAAACCCCTCATAGAGCTTCCACATGGTTTCTCTCAGTGTTGATACTTCAGCAAGTATCATTGCTCTCATCTCATCCAAATAAACCTATGCAGAAACTGCATTATGTGCTATTACGCTGAGTTGCTCTGCCTCTTGCCTGTCAAGATGCAATTTTTGTGCCAATTTCTCATTCTCAACCATCAAATATTGAACATTTGATCTTGTTGTTCCTAGAAAGACCAAGTTGGCTTCGGCAATGGCATTTGTATGCTTCTTGGTGTCCGTCACTATCACCCTTTCTCTAATGAATGAAGGTGATGCGTGATCATCCGGAAAATTCTTCTCCATTATTGTACAATCCTCTTCTGGAACTCATTAAATGATAGATTGTACACATCCATCACCAGATCATCATCGAGGGGAACAACAACCCCTTCCTTGTTCAGGCCTGGCTCTGATGCTAGAGGTGGTGGATACTGAATGGTTAATTGTGGTGTGCTCGGAATCAGATCAACATCTTCATTTTGTGGCTCTTGTTCCATATCCATGTATGTTACTTCAATCAAGTGCTCAATCTATTGAGAAAGCTCCCAATCCTGCATTTATTCACCTTCCTCCTCAGCTATTGTTTGGATTTTTTCCTTCTCTTCAACCTGTATCGGTGTTGTTTCTTTTGTCATTACACCTTTCCTTTTTCATTCTTCCTACTTTGGCTCTCTTCTTATTCTCTCCTCCTCAACTCCTATTCTTCCTTCATCTTTTTCTCTATCTCTTGTAGCTTAAGTTTTGCTTCCTGCAACCTCTACTTTTCTCTCTTCCTATGCTCTTCTCTTTGTATCCTCTACTTCCTCTTTTCTTTTTATGCTAAATCTTCTTTCATGAGAATAGGATCTACTTTCATCTTGCAGCTTTGTTATCCCTCTGGACTGTTAACGATCTTTCTCTTTCCCTTGTCCTGCATTGGATTGTTGCCTTCTACTGTTGTTTCTTCCAGAATTCCTACCATTTGTGGAGCATTCTATGAATACCCTACTAAACGGACCAGCTCATAGAGTCTGGAGGCATTGTAGAAATTATTCCATGGATCCTCCTCTGGCCAATGGAATGCACCACCAATCCACAAAAAGTAAACTCTCACACAATGGTATTTACAAATTCCACTGGAATCATATGGGTTAAAGTCCCAAGTACCAAATGCAAACCTGACTATTTCCTTTCTCTCGGCATCCACAAATTTCAAGTTCCTTATCTTGTATGATTAAATTTTCAAAGGAAGAGTGGGCCATGGTATTTTCTTCTTCCTTTGCAAAGTTGTTGAAAACCTTGTGGCGAGATCATATGACACTTCTTGCATGACAAGATTTTAAGTAGCATAACTTGGTAAAACATGCAGAGACTTCTCTTTGTTGAACACTCTAAGGAAGGTTCCACCTAGTGAGGCATACCAATCTGCAAAGTTTGATATTGCCTCCATTGCTCCTCATGACATTCAAGGTGGATCTTCTTCAAAGACACACTTGTAAATTGGGATGTTGAAGTGGTCAATTAGTTGTTCCATTACTCCTCGATGACTACAATCCAAAAGAAACTTGCAATAGATATGCAAGGTAGATTCTTGTGGTGTCCACATCTAGTTCATTCCAGGGAACTGTTGTTGTGCACAGATTGCATCCAATAAATATGCATACATATAGAACCTTGTGTGCTCTCCATCGGGAGGACTCTAAGCATGTGCTACATGGGACCTCAACTGTCAAGCCAACATATCTGACCAGTTGAATGGATTCCTCTCATTCACAACCTATTCCAATAAGACTACCCACCTTTAGGAAAGGTTTATGTGCTCTACTGACCATGGATCCTACAAGCTAAGGTAACCAAGAGCTAGTAATCTTTCCTGAGGGACTTTGTCTTGTATACATGTGTGGGTGTGTGTCAAAACTTTGATGACTCTTTAACCCCTCCTTTTACAATGTCCCTTGTGTTCACATAGTTGTGGGTGGCATAGAAGAATGAGTTCATGAGGTTCACTAGCTTGAGCAAGTGGTACATGTGCTAATAATCTTCTTCCTGAAATTTGGCAAGCTTTTGTCCATTGGGATTACTCAATGTCATGGCCGTCTCATCAATGTGTGAGAAAATCTAGCTAATGACATCTACACATGGGAAGGATGGATATATGCATGCAACATTATGTAGCCCAAACAACTGGATACTGAGATACACATGTCATTCCTCTAGATCATCCTCAAGGCTCTTTGTTGAAAGAACTTCATTAACTTGTTGCCATGTTAGTGTTAACCCCTTTTCAATAAACAGCTAAGTGTCTGCATACACAACAAGCCTACTGGTGTTTTCTCAATTGCTTCCCCAATACTTCTTTTAGTGGTCTCTTTTGAAGCATCTCTACTCAGTACCATGGTCACAGTGACTGTTGGAGAGAATTTCTCAACAACTGTGGTACCTGTGGGACAGAAAAGACACTCATGGCAAGAACATATCAGTATTTAGCAAACCTACTTATAAGGCATGATCAAGTAGCAAACCAGGCATCTGATGGGAGGGATTATGCAATTTTCATTGGCAAGAGGGATTGGTTTCCTATGGGAATTGTGCACTGCATAATCCCAACAATCAAGGATGAATCTTGAGGCTTGGGACTACACAATTTGCAGTCCTAACCTGGGAAAAGATTGGGAGAGACTACGTATTGCATAGTCTCAGTGGCCAAAGGTGATAGGTTGACCCCTAGAACTATGGAATGCACAGTTGGAGCCAGCCTGTACTGCACACTATGCATTTCCAGAGGCCAAGCTTGTGGCTTGAGCCTTAGGATTACGTAGTGCCCAGTTGGGCAAGGAAAGATTTAGCCAAATCAAGTGCAGATATTCCCAGTGGAAGTTTGGAAAATGAGTAGAAGTGAGTGATGATGTGAAGTTGAGTATAAAATTGACTAAGTATGAGTAAATTAGTGTAGATCAAGTGCAGCAACTAATCAAATAAAAGGAAAATCAAGTATGTGAGGAGATTCGTTGCAACTACAACCATTGGTGCAAAACAAGAAAACCAATGCGACACTTGTGAAAGGTAAAGGAAAACTTAAAACAACACTTCTACAAAGTTAAAACAAGTTGAAACACCAGTAAATATAAATAGAAATAAGTAAAACAACACTCACACAAGCAAATAACAAAAAGCGACAGAAAAAGTAGCAAAAGATGACAAAAGTGAAACTCACCCGAAAAAGTGATGATGACCACACCGAACATTCCTTTATCTCCTCAGGAATGCTATATCTCCAAGATTGAATGTGAAAATGAGATCTAGAGTCGTCAATTAAATAGATTTGAGTGAATTAGGGTTTATGGCGTGCATGCCTAAAATCAAGGAAAAAACAACACTTGGCGGAAGTTTCCAAAAATAACAAAAGTTCCTCCTTCGGGATATTAAAAATAGACCCCTATTTTTTTAGGGATGCTTTTTTCTTTTTTCCTTTTCCACGGAAACTTTCCATGCACACTTCCGGGAAATACTGTGTAGTTCCAAGGAACTAGGAAACTTTCCGGCTCAGTGCACGACATAGTTTTCGAGCTCAGTGAAGGATTTCACAGTTTATGGGTTGAGTGCACTGCATAGTTTCCAAGCTCAATGAGGGATTGCACAGTTTATGGGCTTAGTGCTAGGCTTCCTTCCATGACTACATAGTTTCTGAGCTCAAGGCTAAATTCCAGTTAGAGCTAAAAAATTCCCATCATCAAGGCTACATGCCCTCAAGGATTGCACAGCTTTTGGAGGCAAGCCCAAAACTGTTGTGACACCAAGTTGGGAGATCATCTTATGAGTTGGAAAGATCAACTAAGTGTGAAAACAAGCAAGCATAAGCACAAATTAAAAGATAAGTCTCAGTTGAAGCATGAATACCTAAAACAGTGCAAGATGAGCTCTTGTGGATAATAAGGAAGGCTCCAAAATCAAAGCATAGGCAAAATTTTGGAGGGTGGTTATAGCCGCTACAACAGATTCTAAACTTATGTGCAATTCGCATTGATTGAAACCTTACATTTAATTTGGGTTCTAAACTTATGTCAAAATGTGTAGTGTACATTACCTCACTCCATACCTTATTCCTCATTTCATAAAAATAAGGTTGAACTCATTAAGTTATTTAAACACTAAAAGCTCAAGTCTCTCCATGCATGTGGGATATTTGCTTTTAACTTTACCCATTCAATGGAACACACAAACTATTTAACAAATTTCACATAATATGCTACAAGACTTCAACTTTGGGAGAGAATATCTTGAGCTACAAGGCACGAAATCAAGCCCATAATAGATCGTTGGAAAGAGGAAATTGAGGAAACCAATCTGGAAACATTTATTTCAAGAAATATGGAATCTAAACCTCCTAGAAATTCAGCAGAAAAAGGGCTACGTTTTTTTAAATAAATCTAAATTTCTGGCTTATTTTTGGAAATGAAACTTGATGCCAAAATATTTGGTTGCTTAGATCTCATCATTACGCTATCTATCTATCAAAATTGTAGCAATAAAAAATGATTTGGCTCAAATTTTGGAATTTGTTGCTAATTTACCAAAAACAAGTTTTCTTTGAATGATTAATTTCCTTTGCTTTACATTGGAGTCTTTGTTTTAGTTTTAATATATTTTTAGATGAAAATTTTATGAATATTTGTTGCAGAATTTGTAGAAGGTTGTTATCGCTTGAAGCCCCAAGACTTATGGATTGAAATTACAGATGGGAGAAAAAAGTATTATTCAGATCCCAATAAATTAGAAACATTTTTTCCTCAAGTTGTCAGGAAACAAACTTCTATTTTTAACATTCAACTGTGTGATTATAAATAGAGGGTGTAAAGAGGATTTTGGGGGAGGCTTAACTAAAGCAAGGAGGAAGTTATATTCTTGTGGGATATTTCTTCTCAAATCACAGTCCCAAGATGGTTGGAAATTGTTGCACTTTAAGATACTCATTTTGCAATCAGAGGATTTGAGTCCATTCTTTGAAGATGACTTAGGTGCTGATGTATCTTTGAATATTGTGGTTTAAGTACAATGTGATATTTTAATTTTTTGAAAGATGTTATCGGTATTTTATTCTATCGTTTTCATTTATATTGATACATTTTGAATGTTGGAATGTACTTCTATATTTTCTTCTAAAATGATAAAGTATATTGTATTATTGAATTGTTTTATATAACTCAGATTTATCTCAGTTTATTTTAAGTGAATTGGCATTCATTTTCTAATATGTAAAAAGATAGTTAAGAATCTTGCTCTCGTTGTCGAGATAGATTTATTTTTTGTCATTCAAAGTGGTTTCGTTATATGCAAATTGTTGGCATTATGATACAAGTGTTGTCCTTGATGGCAACTCACTCACAGGTCAGATCAAATTTGATAAAAGGAAACTCACATTGTAAAAGGTCAATTTAGAGGTAACGGGACATTGGTACAGAAGAACAGGAAGTTGGAACAAAGGTCTATTGATCAGAATCAAGAAGTTGAAGGAAAAGGATGTTGTAAGTTGTATACGTAGGTTCACTTTGACAAAGCAACATATACACGTGGTTTAACATAACAAAAAGAGCATATATATATGCATGCACTTTCACAAGAGGAAAAGCGTGTATGGGTTGGAAAATCAAGGGAATTCAAGATTAAAGAATACCAAGGGTCAATACCATGGTATTAGTCCACAATATTGAGTGGAGTAACAGATATTTGATCTCGTCCAAGAATACCACAGGTTCTAAGTGTTCTTTTGATTCGAGGTATTGAGAAAGGCCAAAATCTATATAAGGAGGAGAAGATCAAAGGGCCAAGTGTGCAAGTGAAAGGGTTCTCAGGAATACTTCTATCTGAAGTATATTTTATGTTGCAGGGGCTATGATTATGATATGATCTGAAATATTTTGTGCACCTTGCATTCAATGTTGGATCAGGATCATCAGACCTGAAATGACTTATCATTGAATGATCTGATATTGGTTGGGCTAGATCTGATTGCTTACACATGTTTATTCTTTAAATGTCCTAACCTGGGTATGTTTGAAGTCTCGAATAGCAGCAAATTTGTAAGTTTGTATTTACAGATCTATATGTTGGTTCGCCTTGGTGAAGGCGTGTATACACGCTGGTTCGAAGCTTCCCAGTAGCGTATACAAAAGAAAAGCTTGTTATTCAGAAATTATTGATCTATCTTATGAGTGTTGTTGGTTTACTGTTGTTTGTCAATGATGTCTTCTTAGATCTGAAAGTAGAACAGAATGCATAAGGAGATTGAGTCTGATTGGTTGATTGATTAAGTGAGAAGGGTGTTCTTTGCTACTGACTATCTAGATCTATATAATTTGACATAGATGTTTAGAATATTGCTGGTTGGTACAGATTTGATTCAGAATTTTTATGTTTCAGTAGTTTTGGGGGTATACGCAGGTTTGGTTAAAGGAAGCAGTGTACGCGCAGGTTGAGTTCGTTAAAGTAGTGTATGCATTCTGATGTATGATTCTTGAGGTGGCAGCTGGTTCTGAATGATGATGCAGGTTTATAGGTTCAGCACAGTGTTTTGGTAATAGTAATCTAACTGTTCATATTGACTGATTATTGGTTGATGCAATTATTATTATAGAATTTGTGCTTCAAAGTTTCTAATGGGTCCAGTGTGAAAATTTGATGAAACGAGACCTTCATATTGTGTTGTAGTGTACCATGAGCATCCAGTATGAAAAATTATGAAACGTGGTCCCTGGAGGAAGAGAGAAGGTCGTAGTCTTCTGTAGGTCGACATATATGTACTAGTAAACATATCAGCTAGTACAAGAGCTAGGGGGTTGTAGCTCCCTTCCTGTAGAAGTTGGAGAACTATAGAAGGTTGTAGCCTTCTGAAGATGGGTGCCTATGTACTAGTATGATTCTACACCATTAAAATATTGTAAACAAATTTTCTTTATATTAAAAAGAAGACAGAGACGACAACAACAGGTGGTTTTTCTCCCACATTGGGTTTCCACCTTAAATCTTGGTGTTCATGTGTGTTGCTTATGTGTGATGGTTTCTTATGTTATTACTACACATAGTTACTGTATAATAAAGTATTGATGCACTGATTAAAGATAAACACGTGATGAATTAACTAAATCATAAGTTCTCTGGGTATACGTTGGTTTCCTTAATCACAATTGCGTGCACATGCAAGTTCACTTCACTGAAGTAGCATATATAAATCTGATTGTGAAATGAAAAGTTCTTGAATAAATACTAATTCACCCCACCACCCCCCCCACCTCTCAGTATTATTTCCAACACAAATAAACATCAAAAAGTATAAAAAAAATATAATCAACTTTTCATAAGTTATTTAAAAAAGAGCCCATAAATCAATTTGAGTGGTTAACTAAACCCACATTCCAACTAGGGTTATCACTAATTTAAACATATGCAATTTTTTCTCAAAGTGTTGCATTTGGATGATTTCCCCATCCCTTATTGTTTAGATTATTCACGAAGATCCACTCATACATAGCAGATTGTATATTTGTTTATATTTACTTGTAATTATTTAGGGTGATTACATTAGATTAGTTATTTTTTAATTAGTTTTTATGTATATGTTTTTAGGTGATATTAGTACAAGAAACTGAGCCTTTGTTTCGAAGAGTATATAGCCAAACCAAACAAATAGGGGTCTAATTGGGACCCTGATCAGGCGAATACTCACTCGTTGTAGGAGGAATTATTTTGTCTGTCAGCACATGTATGAGGATAGCTCATCTAGGTGAGCTAGAAAGGTGAGTTTGTAGAAGATACCCTGGGCTGAATATGGAATACTGCCCTATATAAAAGGTGGTTGTTGATGACCAACGGTTTCATTCATTGGATTTTGTTCAGTTGGTTTCTCAGTGGTTGAGTGCTCTATTTTTTTTTTGTATTGACACTATTACCTAATATTATCCTTTTTCTACTAATGGATTCTATAGATTTAGGTCCTTTGAAGCTTTTACGTGGTGTCAATCTAAAAAATTTGACTACTTTGTATTGTATGACATTGGCAATAATATGATATGAATAACCACCTTCTAAGTCTTTGATGTTGAACACATGGAACTTATGTATATTTCTTTGTGTTAGGTGTGTTTTATATTCTTTCCATGACTAGATTTATGTGTTGTATGTTGCGTCGAGCACAGCGGGGGGGTTTCCATGGGGCAAGCATCCCCCTTGCATGGGGTTCAACGTAGTGCCCCTGGAATAAGAAAAATATGTGGACCCAAAGATGCTGGTCGTACGTACCCATTGTTTTGGTCATGGGGTTTGCACATGGTTTTGGGCATGATGGTTTTCTTCCCATGGTATTTTGTAGATCCGTTAAAGGAAACTACAGTTATGTTCTAATCCAAGGTTAGTGGATAGGGTTTTATGAATGATTCGACATGCATATATATGTATTGTAACATTGAAAGGAATATAATGAAAAATTAATATGGTAGTCCCAGTTTTTGGATCCAGTGGAAAATCTTTGTGTGTATTTGTTTTATGTTCTCGCCATTGTATATTTTTATGTTTTAAGAATTTGTTTGTAGGTAATTTATGTACAGGGTTAAAACCTACAGTATGTTTGTGGTTAATAGACATATGAGCTCCCTAGGAGTTTTGAAGCAGCTCTATTTTCTTGATGTTTAAATGATTTATGTCGATCATGAATTATATGAATGGACTATGAGTCTGCGTTAATTTTCAAGTTATTGTCTATGTAATTAATTTATATGTTGCAAATAATTATGTTACTACATAATGAATGAACCATGTTTATTTGTTATTATTTTCACAAAGATATTTTTATGCCTATACCATGAAGCCTTGTCAGGTAATGACTTATATGTCGAAACCATATATCATATGGGTCATATGTGACCCATGTTCATTATAATTCCTAGGAGCATTTTTATGTGGGCAATAAGGATTATGAATGTATCTTTGTTCAATTGAATAGTCAATGAAATATGGCAACTGCGCTAGTTTGGGTCAGGTTTCTTTGAGCCATAACTATTTCCCCTTCCCCTATCTTCTTTCATAACGTTGAAAGGTTCTAAAAACCCATTAGCATATCTCAAGTGATACCTCATCTTCTTGCAGGATTTGAAAATGCTGGTATATATGGGGGTTTTGTTGGAAACTTCCTAAAACCTAAGGCATTTCAACTGCATGCATCAACAAATGGTTTTTTTCTCGGCACTTGAAGGTTTGTGATAGAAAAGGGTATGTGGATACCAACTAGAGAAGATATTGAAGAGTGTGTGGACTATAAATGAGACAAGTTCGTGGTAGAGAAAACTAGGAACCTGCTTAATACTCCAGAATCGTGGTTGCAGAGATACCTATTTCTAAGTTCCACAAAATCTTCTTTGTGGAGTTCCTTGTAATTTTTTGGGAGCACCTCAAATACTAGGTGGAGCAATAAGGACTGAGACCCCAGCTAGAATCATATAGCTAGATGCCAAAGCTGCTGCAAAGAGTAAATATTGTGAGTAATTATGTTGCTATAGATGTTGATTTCTGGTTAACTATCGTGCTAGAAGGATACGTAGTAGAGTTTACAGTAGATTCAACCTAATCTTTCATTTCTATCGAACAATACTTCTTCAAGGAGCCGCGGGGTATATATTTGAGAACAATATAAAATCCGACTAAATTTTTTTTGTGTGACAATGGAATAATGTCATTAGAGTCTGACACCATGAGTAGTTAAATCCGTGTGCAATGCTAGGAACCGAGGAGCTGACGTGGGGATGGCTTGAAGTAGAGAAACAAAAATTGATGCGAAGAGCAGTGGAGATACAAAAAAGGCATAGTAAGTGAGATGAGAATTTAGAGGATAAGCAGGGAAGGATACCAATAAACATGCCAGTGTTGGGGGATGAATTTGATTCAGCACTAGACAAGGAATTGTTGAGGGGACGAAGATCTCTCAAAAGATGAATAAGTGTCAGTGGTGTGGTTATTCCAGGAGAAGTAGAGACATGTTTTTCATTGCTAAGAGTGAGAAAAGAAAGTATCACAATTGACACTCTTGCTATGGGACTAGGTATGTTTGTGATCTAGACATCAGCAAGAGAACTATAATGGAGATGATCTCCAACAAAAGGTTAACAAGGAGGTGGGTCATGTAAAGTCGAAGCATACATATTAGAGAAGGTTTAAGGGTCACACAGATAAATAAGAACACAGAGTAGATAGTGATGCATAGGAAGAGTTCCCGCACCAGTAGTGGAGCATAGTGCCATGGAGATGAGCCTCCAACTAGGATAGAGGTGAAGGTCACTGTGATGGAAGAAAAGAAGGTGAAATGCGTCATTCGAGATGTTGTCCTTTGTATATAGTTCTAGGCTAAGGAACTATGTCAAAGCATCTAAAATGTTATTTTTCTTTGGGTTTGGATGACCAATGCTTTACATTTTTAAATAGATGTAAATACTAATTATTTCTGATATAATAAAAGGGTTGATTCTTCACCTTTAATAGAGTCAAGCTTTAAAATGTTTATGAAAGGTATAAATTTAAGATGATATATATGATTCTTTAAACATCCAAATAAATTATTTAACTTGTCATATATAGATGATGCATGTAAAATTCTTTTACAGCTAAACAGAGCATATTTAAAGATAACAGGAAGCAACAATTAAATTATGTAGAGGAATTAACTCAAACATATAGTTTTAGTTAATTAATCTTTAATTGATTATAACTTTGCAAGGGATTTCAGAAACATTGATATTCAATCTTATCTTCCCCATATTTCCTATTAACTTTAAACATGTGTAGAAATAAGTAAAATTGAAAACATAATAAGAAACTAGACAACTCACAGGAAAACACAAACTGCTTCAAAATGAGTCCATAATCCTTCTATTAATCTCAATAATAGTTTGGAGAATTACAATCATGCCCAATGGCTTATCAAAAGGGTTCAATCCTTCATACTTCAAATTACAAAGTAATTATAGGGTTTCTTCTCAAAATATCTAGACTTAGAATCAAAATTTAATACAAAATATATTTTCCAAACTGATTTGGATCTATTACAAAAATAGAACTAGAAAAGTGGAAATCTGAACTAATTTGACATCTTGCATAGAATTCGAGGACTATTGTTGGTGACTTAAGCTATAAATTTGTTGCTATGTTTCTTGTTTCTAGAAATTTGTTCTTTGTCCCTAAAAACTTGGTATTCTATTGTTGAAAATATGTTGTCTCTCATTCGATGAGTTCACAAAATTTGTCCCATCTTCTTTCATCAAGAATAGAAAAATTTAATAATTTTCTTTATGATTCATCCACTTCAGTGTATTTCTCAAAAGTAGGCTTAGTTATGAATAGATGCTTGATATCATGCTGAATTAATAAATCATAAGACCTTCCATGAAATCCTTTTCAGCGATGGTTCCTTTGATTTAGAAAATATAGCTTTATCTATTTCTATATCATTCAATCTCTACTGATATTCTTCCAGTGGAATTAGTTTATCACATATACCCTGCAAAATTGGAAGTCCTTTTACAAGTAATGAATTAAATTTTATGTGAAA
This sequence comes from Pinus taeda, assembly GCA_000404065.3. Classification (NCBI taxonomy): domain Eukaryota; kingdom Viridiplantae; phylum Streptophyta; class Pinopsida; order Pinales; family Pinaceae; genus Pinus; species Pinus taeda. The sequence goes on along the minus strand of APFE031286245.1, from coordinate 91,617 downwards.
CTTTTTAATTTGGACTTCTAAATTATGACATTTATTCTCCAGTTGTAGCATTAAATTTCTTTTAGTATGTATCCTTCTCACCTCCAAGACAACTTCAGTTTTGTCTTCAATACCATATTCTTAAAGCTCTTCTTTTGTCTTGGAATTTAGAGACTTGATTATTTTTGTAGCATCTCTTGGTTTGTGGTCGAGGTCTTCCTTTACTTATGATGTTGCTTCCTTCGATTTCTGTAACAACTCTTCTTGTTCAAAATAATCTCAATGGAAGGCCACAATTTAGTAATTGATTCATTAATATTAAGCCAAATATTTTCTTTGGCCTGAGTAATGTTCTGAGCAATTACAAATTCATTTTCATAAGTTTCTATTTACTGAGTCAACTTATAACTTTTTTGCAACTCGGCCAAGAGTGCATTATCAGTCTTAATATTTTGTTCTTGGAGATTCCAAGATAGAGTTTTTAATTTCTCAATCTCTTGATCCTTCAATGTTAACTCTCCCATGGATTTTGATAAATTTGTTGTTGCATCAATCGACTGTGTATCCACTATAACAATTGTTTTTGTAGAAGTCCCTGTTGTTGAAGTACCTGCAATAGATGTTGTTGTTATGGGGATAGTTGTTGAAACATCAAGCTATTGTTATTTTTCCAATAATAGTGTCTCCATTTCAGCTTCCATCTTTTGTATCTAGATATTTTGTTCAATTATCATTTTGAACATATTCTCTTTTTCTATTTCCAATTGACCAACTTCTTTGGCCTATGGATGTTTTGTAGTAGGAAGCTTCAGTTGTTTCCTTAATGCTTGAATATCAGAATTGTTGTTCTTGATCATTTCTTCAGTTCCTTTAACATAATTAGGATCATATCCTAATTTTATTACCAGATCTTCCAATGATTTAATTTTGGTATCTATGGCCAGGGATGAGATTTTCCCCATATTTAATTATGAATGAATGTTATTCAGTGAAGCTTATAGTTTGGAGGTTTCCATAGCTAAACTCGTCAAAGTAGAATATATCATTTCTCCATCCTGGTTATGCAGGTCAATCTGATCAATGGTATGAATTTCTTTGGTGTCAAAAGTAAAAATTGATGTCTTATAATCTTCTACACCTATAGGGACTGGAACTTTGGGTTCCAAGAAAGATAGCTAAAATTGTCCCTTTTTAGTATCAAGTGCAGACAGATATCTGTGTTGGGTAGTAGAAGTTTATTTCCAGAACTCGGAATATGTGGTGGGCTTTCGTGCTTCATTCTTTCTTTTAATCTCTTTATACCTAGAAAAAATATTATGTTGTTCTGTACCCTAAGAAACAGATGATATAGGAGAATCTGTGTTGTTTTCTTCAATTCCTGGAAAGGTAGAAGTATGAGAACTTGTCAATATCATTGTTTCCCACTCTTGTGAAATTTCTCCTTGAAAATGCTCCTCCTGAGTATTAGTTTTATTTCTTATTTTAAACACTTGGAAGTATGCCTCTTGATTTTTTGAAACTAAAGGAGACAAACTTTCTCTTGGCCTCTTAGTCTCTTTCTCTTGAGGAACTGGAGTTTGTGAAGTTGTTTGAATATCAACTTTTTCCTCTGCCTCTTGCAATGTGTTCTCTTGCCACTCCTCTTGATTTGTATATTATTATATTTCTAGCCTAGGTGTATGTGCATAAGGTGCAGTCGTCTATTCGACTCTTAACTTAGAAATAATCCCCAAGGGATCATAAGAACAAGTGAAACTCAATTTGAACTTCATTTGTTACAAGAGAAGATATGTCTCCTTTGTTGTTTCTCTGGTGGTGACAATAAATGGTCCAATATGTGCTTTTAATTTAAATAGAGATTTCTTCTTATTGGATAAAAAATGTAGATCATCCATGTTCATCGTTTGTCTGATATATTCCAGTGCAAAAACTTTGATTGGTACAAATTTTGGAAACCAGTAAGGAGGAAGCTCACATCCATAGATCCTGATTTCTATGTAATTCTGATAGAGGTACTAGTATTTGATATTAGTTTTCTCAAAGAGGTGAATAATTCTTTTGATTTCAAGTGAAATTATGGGTATAATATCACTATTGAGAAGACACAATATTGTATGTAAAAACTGATTTACATAATCACTAAAAGAATACTCCACTGTGTTCTTTCTTACCAATGAATAAAAAACTGAGGATTCCCTTTTGTAGTGAATTTTTGTAGTGGAAATTTAAATATATATGCTTGGAAAAATATAAATAAAGACAGAAGCACTGATTTATGCTTAAAATCACCTTTAGTAGAAAACTTCAGAAACTGATCATGAATGCTCTCTACCAGAAATTTACTATAGTTGAAAATCAGTGATGGTTTATCACCTATTGAAAATACTGATAAAAATGCTAGAATTACCTCATCTACCCACTGATCACTAGGGTAACCTAATAGACATGGAACCATAGATATGACTTGCCTAGACACTTCTGGAAATATTGAAGAAGAGTAGGGCAATTGGTTCTTGGTAACTCAGAATTCTCAGGTAAAAATGATTCAAAGATCTTGGCTCTTTGAGGGAATGTGAATTTCTGATAGATATCCATGAGAAAATATACAAAAAAGGGATGTAGAGGGGTTGTATGTTTATCTTGAAGGATTTGACATATTGATTCAGGAGTGACTCTAAACAAGAGTTCATTGTTTTGGGCCATTACGGCCTTCTGACTGGGTAAATACCTTAAATGATACCAAGTGACAAATTTAGGGAAGAAATGGATCTAAGGAAAGATGAATTGGGGTAGGAAGGATTCAGATACCTTCAATTCATCACTATCATCTAAAAAATTATGATTTTCTCGGTTGTGGAGTTCATAAAGATCGAATTCACACTGGATTTTAGAGATTTTGTATTTCTTGTCAATCATGAGAAATTCGTCTAAATTCACTATAGGGGAAGCATTGGGCTTTCTACCATTAATTTGGTATTTCCTTTGGATGAGGACGTGCTTAATTATGAATTTGTAGACAAGTGTATTGAATTACTAGGAACTGGTGGTCAATAGTGTAGCAAGTGCTTGTCATCTGATAGAATTCGAATGATACCAGGGTTACTGCAAGAGAATGGGAGAAAGGGAGTTTGAAGGGCCGAAAGATGTTTTATAAGGGAGTTAAATGAATTAGTAGTTTTGTAACGTCTAGTTAATTCACTTAGAAGTTGGTGGGAAATATCTATTCGTTATAACGATTAATTAGTTGTAGGTGAGGAAATTTATTAATGTAACAGTAATATGATATGGAAAGATGATGGAATGACATGTGGCAAGGTGTGAGGAGGTTTGAAAGCGACGGTAGGAGTGGAGCAGGTGAGACAGTGGTTTTCAAGGGGGGTAGGATGTTTGTTGTTTTGGAGGGGGGCTCGAAATGGCTGTGCAGAGGCCACGTAGCCACGGGCAGAATTTACAAAACAACTTTTCAAACCCCCC